>JAQFVV010012506.1:600000-902241 GCA_028023455.1 Epiperipatus broadwayi | reverse complement strand
TGACTGATACAGTTATGACATAATAAACGATAACAAATCCTTCAATCAACTATCGAGAAAAATGGATTAACAGTAACTCAGACCAGTAGATACAATACATCTAAGGCTACCATTCTAAGCTCCGAATATGTAGCTGTTGCTGTTAAATGCCTACCCCTCTAAGAGCCATAGGAACCTCACCCATAATGTCACTAAAACAATCCAGGAAGAAAGAAGATATCGAATTATGTACACTAAGAATGCCTCCAGTAAGCCATCATTATTTCCTTAGATCCAAGTAATACCACAGAATGGATGTTCGTGCAAAATTTTTGCTATTAGCAGAAAAATTTTTGTTTATTCTTTGATAGTAAAAGAATACCTAGATTTCAGTTGGATTGTCAAAATCAAGCTTACATGGAAATAAACCTATCCATATTAAAAAACTCTGGGTACTTCAAGGTAACTATAACTAGTTTTATAATCTTAAAAGAACTGAAAATTGCCTATCATTACTCTTCCAAAAGTTCAGTCATTGTGTAAAATTATATATTTTAATTTAAAACATATAAATGCATTCGTACCCTCGTGTTTAATTATATATTCTTTTATATTTAATTAATACCATTTTTTGTGTTTTATGTTATCGTTGATATATAAATTATATATACATTTTTTTTCTCCATATTTAATTAACCATAGTAATAAAATTGTATACTTATGTTAAAACTAATTGTCTCTCATTAATGAACATATTTATCGCTTATATTGGCCTAAATTTCCTTCCTGGCAGAATATCAGAATGAATGAGAGTATGCTTTTCAGAATAGGCAATTCTATTACATGTAATTTTAAAATCCTAAACCATAGATTTGATAAAGAAATAGATTGTGTATAGAGGGAATAAATGTGCAGAAAGAGGGAGTTCAACAGTAGCTAATTTTAAATGACATGCAATCTAATTTAAGGGGTATAGAAAAGAAACCATTACTAATACGTAAGTTTAAATATATGTCAACTTAAGTTGAGAAGTATATAAAGCAGAGAAAGCTTGTTTCAACTATGCAAATTTAGTCAGTTCCCTCTGTTCAGCCTGATGGGTATGTTACCTCCCAGCCCTGGGATTTGAGCTAGCTAAAAGGGCCAGGCACCTAATTAGCGATAGTTTTAAGATTTCTTAAAAGGGAAAATTATAATTCTTATGGTACTAGTGAGATTGGCACTTGGGATCAATTTATTAATTGGCACTCATAAATATACTTTTTCCGAAGAAATTGTTGTTTGTCTTTTTAAATGAAATAATGGCCACTAGGTAGATTTTTTTTAAATATTTTTTAACATGACTTCCTGATATAGGATACATCGATTTTATTTCTTAAGATATATTTAAGAAAGAGATTCATATTCGAATTCAATACAGTGGATAGTAGTCAAATTCTATCTGCAGGTGTTATGGTGACTATACAGCCATAATCTTTGCATTTACTACCCTACATGGTCAACAGATTCAATTTTTTTTGATAGACATTTATATAAACAACAAAATTAATACTGGGGTTGCCTGTTAAAATATATATAACATTCTTATTGATATACCTGGTATTCAATAAATTATACATGGAGGTGCCAGGATGTTTCATTTATATCTGTAACCCTTGAAAATTTTTGATTTAATATATATATATATATTGTACCAACATTGTGTTGGCACATAATAATTTTGTTTAAAAAATTATTAAAATAAAAATCTTTCATAAAAGAAAACATAAAATTAAAAGTCTAAGAGTTTTGAAATAAAAGTTACAATTAATTGATTAAAAGAGGCAGAGATGGGTTTGCTGTAGAAACAAACTAAAAGTTTCATAAAAGAAGTTAAAGAGTTTTATTATTATTATTATTATTATTATTATTATTATTATTATTATTATTATTATTATTATTATTATTATTATTATTATTATTATTATTATTATTATTATTATTATTATTATTATTATTATTATTATTATTATTATTATTATTATTATTATTATTATTATTATTATTATTATTATTATTATTATTATTATTATTATTATTATTATTATGTTTCAAAGCAAAACTTTATTGAGTCTAAAAAGTTACAGAGTCATATATTGATTTTTTACAAATGAAAAACAAATTACAACTTTCAATACATAAGTCTTTATCTCTTCTGCATACTTTCTTTTTTTCTTCTTGTTTTTAAATTTGGTCTTCTATTTAGTTCAGTTTATGCTTGCATTTTTTTTTTTTTTTTTTTATAATTGGAAAAAATGCTGATGTTGAAAATGTCATCATCTATCTTATTGGTCTTTATATTTCATAGACTGGATCTCTGTTTCAAGTGTGACCATGTGGCTGCAAATATATCTGGTTGAGCTAGGATGCTGTCTCTTTTTCTTAACAGTTCTAGTTTTATTGAATATGTTGCTGGGTGGTGTCGAGGGTTATTGGCAAGTGCAAAAGTGCATCTGGTGCACCAGTAGGCATAAAGGCTGTATGTTGCTGCACGAATAGCAGGGTTGTTGCCTTTTTTAAATGTATTTATTATTTCATCAATTGAAATGATAGCCTTTCTGAATGTGGTAAACATTGTGCGACGTATTGTTTCTAGGGCACTGCAGGAATGAAGAAAATGATCTTGTGTCTCTTCTTCTCTATGACATAGCCCGCACATGGGGTCTATATTGGTATAGAATCTACGAAATCTAAGGAAATGGGTTGTGGGTAGAGCATTGAGATTAAGCTTAAGTAGAAAATCGAATAATTTTGGTTCTAATGACCATTTTCTGAATTGTTGCAGTAGTTGCCTGTTGTCTATTCCAAGAACTGATGGATGTAGATTGGGTGTCTGGTTTGGATGTAGTATATTGTAAATGTCCCAGTATGTATACTTGTTGTCATTATTGAGTGATATTTTGTTGTATATTGGCTTGAGTTCTTCAATCAGTGTGGATAGATATCCATATGAAGGGGGTGGTCTGTCTGTGGGTATTATACTCATTACACACTCCAGGTCTGGAAATCTTTTTATGGTTGCTGTTATTAGATTTACTGATTTCTGTGTGTAAAAAACATTGATTGTATGGAGTCCAAGTCCATTGCTATGTGGTGGTCTGCTCAGATTTTTTAAAGAGATTGCCACTGTCTTTCTCTTCCATATTAGTTTGTTACAGATTGACGAGATTTTAGATATGAATGTTTTTGCAAATTTGATTATAGGTGTATAGTATGTAATTTTTGTAGTTATAAGTTGATTAAATAGTGCTATCTTTGCATATATTGACAGGTATGACTTTTCAAGTGAGGCTGTGATTTTTTCAGCATCTATTTTTAATTTATTTTGAATTTTTTGCCTCATTCCATTGGTTCCAAGGTAG
This sequence comes from Epiperipatus broadwayi, assembly GCA_028023455.1. Taxonomy (NCBI): domain Eukaryota; kingdom Metazoa; phylum Onychophora; class Udeonychophora; order Euonychophora; family Peripatidae; genus Epiperipatus; species Epiperipatus broadwayi. The sequence continues at coordinate 898,861 of JAQFVV010012506.1, read as the reverse complement.
AATGGGAAACCAAGGAAAGCAGATGGTTTACCATTAAACATCTCTGTACAGTGCTTGCCTGTGTATATTGACCATGCTGCAGTTTTATTTGTGTTAATTTTTAAATTAAAATTTGAGGTATAATTCTTGATTATCTCTTGTAATATGGGGAGGTTCTTTTTAGAGGGGAGGAAAACGGTTACATCGTCCATATAGGCTATGCATGATATATTTAAAGCAGTGTTTGGAATTTGAATGCCTTTTATTTTTTTCTGTATCTCTATTAATAGAGGATTTATATATATTGTAAAGAGCAAGGCACTTAGGGGGATCCTTGTGGGATGGATTGACTCGGTCTGAAGGCTGGTGATTTTTTTCCATTCAATGTGATGTGAATTTCACGGCTGAGTAGCAGATTTGCTATTATATATAGTAGGGATGGAGGTGTTGTTGTTTTTTTCAGCACGTCTAATAATTTGGCTATAGGCACTGAGTCAAAAGCTGCCTCAATGTCTAGTTGAACTATAATTGGTGCATATTTCTTTCTTTTTTTACTACTTCAATAATTGTTTTGTACATTAAGGCACCCTGGCCAATGGATGATCCTTTTTTGGCATATTGTGCTGATGATAACACAGGGAGTATGTGTTGTTCTATTTTTTCCTTTATCACTCTTTCAAGAATTTTTATTCCTAAAGGTCCCATTGAAATTGGTCGTAGATTAGATAAAGATGATATTGCTGTTTGTTTTTTGTTAAATGGAACCATTGCAATTGGGTATAGACTTTGTATGTTGTAAATTTTTTGGGATATGTAATTGGCTAGATTGCACAGGTATTTTGCTGTGAAGTGACTAAGATGTTTGAACACAAATTTGGGAATTCCTTGTGGTCCTGGGTGACATGTGTTTGTTATTGTTGCAAGTTGAAATACAATGTCAGTTGTTGTTATTGGTGTATCTGTTTCAGGGTCTCCAAATATGTCTTCATTTGGTATGTACACTCTCTGTTTTTGCAGTTTTTTTTAAAGTGTTGATATATTGGGTTTATCATGTTATGTCCAGCTGTTATAGAGCCATCTATTTCAAGTGCCATAGGCACTCTGACTGTGGATGGGTATCCCAATGCCCACCGTATGTATGCTCTGGTCCAAGTATGTTGTTGTGTAAGGCATATTTTTTTCTTTTTTTATTGCTACATATTGCTTTAGTGTATTGCATGTATTGTTGTACATTTCTGTAAGTTTTTTAATTTGTGTTTGATTATCTGTAGTTGGTCTGGAAATGGTTATTCTTTTATGTAGTTCATCTGCCAATGCTAATAATCTGGTGGGGGTGTTGAGAAGAGCAGGTAATATGATTGATGTTGAAAGAAAGTATATTGGTGAATGCTATATACTTTTGTACTGGATCGAGTGCCATGTTTTGAAGTTTTTGGAGCATTATATATGTTTCTGAATATAAGAATTCAGTTGTTTGTGCTGGAAGAAGTATTCGCATAGTCTTTTGGAGGGCTATTGTTGTATTCTGTATTTTTGTTAGGTCGAGGGTGATGAACTGAGCAGCATGATCTGAGATTATAGATGGACAGAGTTCAAGATTAAAATAATGATGTAACATTGGTGAGTAGAAACACAAATCAATAAGTGACTTATATCTATTGTTATTAAAAGATATTGAGTTTGATGGGAGAAAACCCTCAGCACTCATAAGTGGGATTGTTATTTGATGGATCCATTTGGTGACAAAAGTTTGGTAGGTCATGTTGAAATCTCCCAGGAGTATTATGGGATTTGGTGTTGCTGTAAGCATTGAATTTATTGTTGCTATTATTCTGGAGATGATGACAGGGCCTGGTGGTATATATACAAATACTAGGTTAAGTGTGATATTTTTATGATGGAGTGTTAATATGATAAGATTAGAGTCAATATATATAATTTTAAAAGAATCGAAAGGGCAGTTGTGGGAAATAATTATGCCTGTGCCACCTGATGGTGATTATGATTGCCTTGAGCAGGCACAAAAACCTTGGTTGACTAAATATTTTGATGGATCAATTTGAGAGCTGCTGTATATTTTTGTTTCCAAAAGCCCCAGTATGTGTGGTTGTGTTGTATGTAACCATTTTTTGAGATCAAAAAGTTTTTTGGTGGCATTTAAGCCTCTAATGTTGAGCGATCCAATTTTTATCTTCATGTTTTAAATAATTTTTTAACAGGGTATTGATTTTTATTTTATTTTTAATACTAAATGTTTGTTTATATTGCAGTAGATGGATGCTGATACATATTTAAGACATTGTTGGGTTTATTATCAGTTTTTCTTTCATTTAATATTGCTTCAGACTCTATACAGGCAATTTGCGATGAAACCGAACAGGTGTCCATTTTGTTGTTGGCTTATATCCATTTCTATTTCATCATTTTCTAAATTGTATATGTCTGATGAGTTGTGCTTTTGGTCTGTTTTTTTTGCCTTTTTGGATTCATGGTTCTTTGGTGGTCGACCTGGTTTTCTTTTTCCCTCTGGTGTATTTTCTTGAATAGGTGGAAGAGGAGCTTCTATTGCATCCATTATGTTTGATGCAGTTTTGTTTATAATTGTAGTTTTTTTTATTATTGGTATCTTTATATTATCTGGATTTATATTTTCATTATATAACTGTGGGTGTTTACTTTCTGTTTGTTGATTTTTACTTGGTACACATTTTGTTTTATTGAGATGCTGATCCTGTGATGTAATTGCTGTATTTTGTGTTGTGGTTTCTTGAGAATTATTTTCGTTTGAATCTTGGATTTCTGTGTTAGTTTTTGTGTTATTATTTTTTTGGTTGGTCTTTGGGATAGGCAATTCTGATCCATTATTATTTTTGTTTGTGGGTGTTTGAACCTGTTTTTTTCCGGTTTCTATTATTTGGTTGCCAATGGATGTAGTGTTATTATAAATTTTATTTTCATCACTGGGTTGTTCTGGGGAGAGGATTTTAGTTTGTTCACAGTGATTGCTTTTTGTGTTATCTCACTGAGTTGCTAGGTGTCCTCTCTGTCCACAGCCAAAACAAAGTGGTTTTAGACCTCTTATGTGAAGAGAGAGTGTCGCTTCTTGATCTGTAATCTGTGTTGGAATCGTTGAGGCGTCTACGTTTTTATGTAGTTTTATTTTAAATTCAAAACGATTACTACATATCGGTATAGGTGTGTCTTTTAAATATATAGGCTGTAGGGCAATTACTTTTCCAAACGGGTTTATCATTTTTTGAAAATCTTGTACGTTGTATTTAAGATAAGTATTTTTAAGCACTCCAGTAATTATATTTTTCCGGTTTTCATCTATAATTACGAGTGCGTAATTATCAAGTGCTAAAATAGTGGATTGAAAACGTTCTTTTTGCTGCTGAGTATAAAAATCAATGGTTATATATCGAGAATTTGGGTGATCAGCGATACAAGAGATTGTTTCCCATAGTGCATTTTGCGTGATTGCTTCATATAATAAGGCTTTTGGGAAATGATATAATGAGCATTGATTATCGGTTACTGCGAGTACTAACGAAGTTGGTGAAAAAAACCTGCGAAATGTTTCAAATAACGTACGAGGCACCGTATTACTGAAACGGTCCGTCACATTTTCAAGCGTTTCTTTTGTCCAGATTGCGGCTGGGGATTGATTTTCCTCTCTAGTGTTTAGATCAAGATTTTTTATATCATTTGTGTTTGTTCTACGGAAGCGCGGTATTTGAGTTGGTGCTGTAGTATTGCTATTACTTTTAAGTACTTTTGCATACGAAATAGGCGATGTTGAAACTAACGATGTTGTTAATTTCGTATTGGTGCTTAATTCGCTCACGCTTGACTGGGCAGTAGCCATGATTTATTCTGACTCAAGTCAGTATTTTTTTATTTTTTTAAAAAAAAGATATTAAAACACACCGATATTTTTCAAAAAACACTATTAATCTATTATATAATTCAATTTTTCCTGTATTATGTTTGTTTTTCGAATAACAAGTTGGAATAAAAGTAAAAAATAAATACTTACATCGGAGAACTTAAGGATTGCTTCTTACCTCATATTATTATTATTATTATTATTATTATTATTATTATTATTATTATTACTAGTAGTATTAGTAGTAGTAGTAGTAGTAGTAGTAGTAGTAGCAGTAGTAGTAGCACTAGCAGTAGCAGTAGCAGCAGCAGCAGTTAAAATGTAACGTAAAGTTTAAAAATATAAATCTCTTTTCATTCAAGTAAAGAAAAGAAAGTGATCCTAAAACTAATATTGAGTTTATTAGAATAAAATATACAAGTACAGAAATGAAAAATTAATGTGTGCCTGTTAATAAAACATATATGTGCAAGGTTAAACAAAGAAATGATAAATGCATGTATATGTGCATGTTAAAATTATATTGAAAGAAAACACATGAAAATAAATATTAAAATGAAATAAAGGAAAAATATATTTAAAAACACAGCGATGGCTACTAATTAAAAATATAAAACAAGACATTTGCATGGCTACTAATTAAATGATCTTCAAAAACACATAATTAAAAGATTATCAAAGGAATTTTGACAACAGATATATAGCTGGAGGATATTAAAATGACAACATCGTATGTATAAATTGACAAATTTTTATTACAGATAGTCAAGTTAGTTGCATAGAGTTGCATTTGAGATAACAGTTCAGTACAATCTATCAGTGAGTTATATCAGTCAGCTTATTATATATCCAGAATCAAGAATGCAGTGTTAAAACCTCGGAAAACATGACTTTCTCCAGCCTGAAGTCCGACTGAAAACAGCCAACCTATCCTAATAAAAGTGATGCCTGCATAACAACCTGAAGCCGCTCAATATCTAATTGTCTTAAAGAAAATGCCTCGGAATAATAAGCATCAAATCTCCATAAGAAAACTTCAAATCTAACTGGTTAGAAATACTTCATTAGAAGCAGAAAACAGCAAGAAGTATCCATGTTCAAAATCATAGGTAATAACATTTTCTTATTTCTAAAGTAGCCATCACATTCATAAAGCCTCAAGAGTCAAGTTTAAGAACTCTATAGCATACATAGATGAACTATTAATGTGTGTTTAAAATGTTGTGTGTATTCATGCGTTAGTATATAGTGATTTCATTGTATTTTTATTTCAAATATTATTTAATGCTTTGTCATAAGATAGTATAGTGTGTGAATTAAAAATGTGTGTGTGTGTTATATTAATTAAATAAGATTGATAAAATATTTAAAATTAGTTTAATAAATGTTAATTAAAATAAATTGTCTTTAAACTTAAAGCTTTATTTGTCGGTCAATTCTTTTCACCACTAATTGAAACTATAATTTGTTATTGATCACAAGTAGCTGAGCTAGTCATGGGTGTATCTTGGGTGTTGAATTAGTGGCCATTGTTTAAATTGTGTTATTTATCCTCTGGATAAGTAACTGGCACCTGTGTTTATACAAAACAAAAAGTGCTTTGAACATGGTGTTGAATTCAACAGTCAATAAGAAGTTGTCCTGGAAATGTAACGCTAGTTATATATTTTATAGTTATCATTTGGACACACATACTCTCCGAGTATGTTCTTCTCTGCCTAAGGGACCGGTTTGATCATGTAATATTTATAATATGAGATTATAAATTTATTTGAAATAAGGTTAAATGAGCTAAACCATTTTTGCTGATGTAGTGTGAATGACATTGGATCGAACCCGGTACAATATATATGAGAATTGTATCTTAACATTTATTAGATTCAAATAATTAAAATTTGTAGGTAGTTTTTGTTAGAAATTTTTTTATTAAATATTATTAAAAATATACAACTTTTTACAATTTTTGATAATGTAAATTGTAATTTTTTAGTTAGTAATGATATTACTCTCAAACTTATTTTTTATTTGTATTAGATATTTCTAAATAAAATAATTTTTTAAATAAGAAATTCATCAGGGTATGCATGAATAAACTGGTAAACAGTGGGTTTTATTAATTCAAAAAATATTCTATCAACAAAAATATGTAAATAATACCCTCCCCTCCTTACCAGCATGAGTTTTAGTTGTATACATTCTTTTCCACTAATTCTTAAAACAAATATTAAATTATCTCATTTTCAAAATTGATCATGAATCAGCGTTATACAAAACTGATGTAATTACTGATATATTATTTTTATTTTTTAATTTTTGCAGAATTTATTCATTTATCTGCTAGTTTGACGTTGTTGTAATATTAAAACAAATTAAAGATATTATAACATTTATATATTTTCTTTCTAATTGCTCTGAAAAATAATTCTAATTTATAAATAAAAATGCTATAGTGATAGAATGATAAACTCAAATGATAATGGTTCCTATTGAATCTTAGTCTGTTACTTCGATGATCATAATGATCTCTAGAGAAACTAACCACTTATCATTTTAAATACAACAAATAATAATTTAGGTTGAATCCGATCTAAATGAGATAATTTCTGAAGTATTTACTGTTAAAAAAATTATTCATTAACGTAATGTTTAGATAATTAAAAAAACATAAAAGATTTAAGTCACTTGTATTATTGTAATTTATTTTGTTTATAATTTTTTTGATTAAGTTAAGAATATATCTCAAGAGTCTAATTTTAAAATAATACTAAGATTGATTCACGTGCATTTTTAATTAATGAAAAAAAATTACTTTATTAGTTATTGTTATTCTTGATCTTTGTTGTTTGTTTGTTTTTTGTTTTTTGATCTTAAATACGTCTTAAGCTAGCATAATTAATATATTTTATAAAAGTTATAATTATTTGTTATTTACAAAAATTCATTAATTAATAAAGTAAAAAAAAAAATTAATTGTTTGACGCTTAGAATCAGACACGTGAAAAAAGTAAATAATGACAATTTCTTCATGCTTTAGAAAACTAAAAAGTTTTAAAAAATATATTAAATTTGATGATTCAAAAGATAATGTGATAGATGTATATATGTGTGTATGCTACTTTATCATAATGTATATTAAAACATTACAATGATACCTAGTGTCCGAAAATTGTACTTATAAGTCATTCAATTAAGCCTAGAGTTTTAATAGAAAATAATATTCGAAAACAAAAAATAATAGAAAGAAAGTGAAAAACTATTTCAATAATTCAATGTAAATATGACTTACTAGCCACCGTGTGAAATAACGTTGTTCACTTTTTAATAATAAAATGTATCGTTGCCAGATAAGAAAGTTTTAAGTTCTAATATGATAGATAATTATGCAGCTTTCTTAAAAAAAGTGTATATCGTATGAATGACTAAATATTTATTTAGACATTATATTATTTTACTATAATGAATTTTAAAAAATTAATTCTGGTTCTTCATTTCTATTATAAATAAGAAAGAGTTTTGCATCCCCTTTTCAAAAAAGTGGATGATGTAAATTAGCTTATTTACATTTTGTAATTTGCATTCTGAAAATATTTATCTTAATAAAACATAATTTGCTCCAAGAGTTTTTGCTATGATTGTGACTATAAGCTAGTTGAAAGCATGCTAAGCATGTGTTAAAAGAATTAAGCATGCTATATTAAAAAAATAAATAGCTTTTCTTAGTACACACTGCGACAAAAGCGTTTATTTATAATTACAATTGCTATAATTAAAACTAGAATATCATACTAGAATTATAAATAAATTTGCAATTATTATAATATATAAACTGTAAAATAATAAGTATCTATTATAAATCTCAGTAACAATCTATTAGAATATTTTATTGGTTAACTTGAAATAAACTATAAGAAAAGATAGATACATACAAATAAAAAATTGAAACTGAAAATAGATAATCAATAATTGTACAAAGAAATCTAAAAACATTACTATTTAATATCTTTAATATATATAAATACTGTAGCTGAGAATAAGAATATATTATTTTATGACAGGTCCACTGCATGATTAAGAAACACCTTTGTGCAAGGTAAATTTTTAATGTCCACCCCCATTTTTATGAAATAAAATTTGTAAATAAAAGACATTTTTTCCAGTGCTTTCACAAGAAAAAACTTGAAAATGTAGTTTTAGTCATTTAACATGTTGGGTAAATAACTATGGGTTTTTTATTCATTTATTTCTATAAAATAAACCTTAAGTCTAAAACACATGCTAAAATAAAACCTATTAATGTTTAAAAAATAATTTTTGAAACAATAATTAAATAATACTTTAAAACAAAAATATTTATTTAATTAACCTATTCATTTAGTATTCTGAATGTTTTCTATATATGTCACTAGAGGGATTAGCAGTTAGGATTTTTCAGTTTATATTCATCCCCTCTTTCATCTTAAACAACTGACATACATGATCTATGTGATTATGTGTGTTGGTTGCTTGAAATAAAACAAAGAATGACTATAGACTGAAAAATAAAAAAATAGAAATCTCTCAGGTTATTTAAGTATTTATTTAGTAAATTTGAAATTTAAATATTTTTTTTCAAAAGTTTTCATATTATTTTTGGACAATCCTGAGAAAATGATAATATAGATAAAAATATCTGCAAATAAGACAATTTTGCACTGCTCCCCTTTCCTTCTAGAACAGCCCTGATATTATATAAGTAATTAAATAATATAAAAGTTAATTACCAAATGGAGTGTATGTCCAGAATATAATTCTTTGGAATGCTTCACCATTCTGATTGCTTACTGGCCATATATTAAAACTTAATCTATGTTTGTTTGAAAACCCATTGAAAATCTTTCATGCATAAACTTATTCATATTTTTATTATCAAAATTATATTCCTTCAATGATAAAATATTTACACTATTATTTAAGTTTCTATATGGTATTGTTCACTATTAAAAACTATAATTTATTTTATATATGTAATCTGATATTTTAAATTTTCATACTTACATTGTTTACTGATCACATAACTTTAATATTTTATTACAACCAACCAAAATAAGTCAATTTTAAATAACATGACTGAAAAAACTCTTACATCCTATTTGCACTTTCTTGTTAAAATGTTCCTTGTTTAAATATTCTTTCATTATTTTTCATCTCATTTACACCTTCTTGTTAAAATGTTTTGTTTTTAAAATTCTTTTGTGATTTTTAATGCACAGAAAACCTGTTTGCATTTAAAAAAAGTGACACTTATTTTCATTCAGTGAAATATATTTACCTCCTGTATAATTTTATTTCTAATACTTATTCATAACTAAGTCTTATTATATATATATAGTTTGATAATTAGATATTTATCCAGGAAAAATTTTTTAATTTTATTACTTAGATTGTTTATTCAATACATTTTTAGAAGCCATTAAAACCTCTCACATTTTATTTTGATTATTTATAGATTACATCTTAATACTTGTTAATAATTAAATATTTCATTTTGCTTTAATTTACATCATAGTGTGGACTATAGATCGATTATGAGTTTTTAACTAAAGAATAAGGAAAAAGCTAATACAGCACTAAAAAAAGATAATATCATTATTAAAAATAGGAAAAGCTATTTAGTAAAGCATGTGAAAAGATAATACAGGACAATAATAACACAAAAGGAAAAGTTAATACAATTAAAAAAATGTTCGCACACCGCAGCACCCAACACCTATCACTCTGGGCAGATACTCTATCAGTAATCCCATGTCAACACACATTTACAATTTGTAAATCATTATTGATAAAGAAAATTTCATCATATGCAGAATTACTGTAATTATGAGACAATATTTTTAAGATAAGTTTTATTTTTAAAGAAATTACTAATAGTATGTTACTTTTTATATAAATTAGGATATTTAAATAAAAATGATTGGGAAATCTAAACATTTTTATTTACATATAAATTTTATTGATTATAGTGATGAAAGAACATTGGCCTATTCATTATTATGTAATGGTAGAATATAAATGAAATATAATTTGAGGCTAAACCAACTGCCACATAAGTTTAAGTAAATAAATATTTTCCATATGTTTAAATAATAAATGTTTACCATTAGAATGTGTTTTTAGGAATAAAGTGATTCAGAAATCTAAACATTTACATATAAGTTTTATTAATTATCACTACAAAATGGCATCAGTCTGTTCGGTTTAGTGTAATGATAAGAGTATATATGTAGTATATTTTGAGTTTGTGCCTAGAAATTTGAAGCCCTGATAATAGTCACAAATAAGTTTAAGTAAAGAAATATTCATCTTATACTTAGATAAAAAATATTTACACTCTAAACATATTTCTAATGATAAAATGATTCAAAAAAATATAAACAATTTTATTTACATATAAATTTTATTAATTATCTTGGGATCTTGGCATCCCAGTAAATGAAGTGCCTTAATGCACTGCATGCTTGCAGAGGCCCTGTTTTTTGCTGTCTTATTTTTATAATATTAATAATGGCAGAGTAACAAATTATTACCCTTAATATATGTAAATTATTGCATTAACTAATAATACATATAACACCTATATAAATATTGAGGATTAAACATTTGAAAATATAAACTTATGTATATTCAAACACACTGCAAACTATTGATTTTCTTTTATTCATCGTCATCATCATCAACCATTATCAATCCACTGCACGATTAAGGTCTCTCCATGTTCAAATCATCTTGTCTGATTTTTAGCTTCTCTTCTCCATATCACCCTTGCACATTTTCTTATTTCATCCATCCATCTCACATGTGGTCTCTTTCTGGGTCTTTTACAATCTCTTGGAATCCAGTTTAAGATTTTAATTGTCCATCTATTATTATTTTTTCTATCAATATGTCCAGCCCAACTCCACTTTAGTCTTTTAACTTTTTTAATAAGGTCAGTAACACCCGTTTGTTCTCTTACCCATATTTTGTTTTTGATCACTTCTTATTACTCCTAACATGCACCTCCATATTTCTTTGAGTGGTCTGATGTCTCTATATTGCTCTTCTATTATTTCATGCTGTTCAGATTATAATCTCTTATACATATTTTTGCCATTGTTTAGTTTATATAAATAGTTAATCAGACAGTATAACTGGTAGGTGCCAAACTTACTACTGTCACAACCTTAATACAAACCACTTAGTCAAAGTATAGTAATAATTTGCAATTATTCTTTAGACTAGAAATTTGCCACTTAATGAATAATATTTCTGCAGTGTAACTTTCATTAAACCACTCTCATTCATGAATGGTAGGGATTGGTTTCTGTTAATTCTTAACACCTTTTAGAGGAATTTAATCATAAATATACAACCAAAAACATGTGAAAGAGCTGTCTGATTCCCAAGATGCATAAGTGGTTTGTGTCAAAGTTGTGACAGCAGTAAGTAAGACACATCAATTAAAACTATAGTAATTGGCTATCTATATATAGAAATATATGTGTAAGAGATTGTGATCTGAGCCAATTGATAAATTCTGGTTCAGCAAAAAATGTGCTTCTTGGAGATCATATTTTTTTTCACATTTCTTTGGACAAATGTTTCTGATTACAGTTCCTTTACAAGATATTAAAAACTGATAGAAACCAACCCTTATCTTGCATGAGAGTGGTGTAGTAAAAATTACATTACAGAAATATTATTAATTAAGTGGATAATCTCTAGTCTAATGAATAACAAAAAAAAGTATTACTACACTTCCATCAAGTGCATTTTATTAAAGTTGTGAGGGCAGTAAGTCCAACACATCAATTAAATTATAATAATTGGCTATCCATATACATTAAAACAATGATACAGATATGAATAAGAGATTGTGATCTGGGCCAACTAATGAGTGTTAGAATGAAATATGCATCTTGAGAATCATGCATCTTTTTCACATGTCTTTCATCACATGTTTATGATTACAACCTGCACATAATGTTAATTGTGGGTAGAAATGAGTCTCTAATTTGTGTGAGAGTGGTGTAATAAAAATTATAAAATTATTACTTATTAAATGGATAATAACTAATAAAAATTATTAGCATATAAGTTAATAACTTAAAATAACACTGATTTAATATGTTACATAAAATATACTCATTTATGATTTTTTTTAAAACTTATTAGGATAGTCATGTATTTCTAAGTTCTATTTCTGAAAACATTATTTATTGACAAAGAAAAGAAAAACTGAAAGAATGCAATAACAAAGAGAATATTATCAATATCTTCAAAGAAAAAAAAAACATGCTAAAAAAATTTAATATCTTAAGATATTTTAACTTTCAATCTCAGTAATAAAGACTATAGAACATTTAGTTTAATTAAAATTTTAAAAAAATCCTCTATAAATTACATTTATGGATTTTAACAAAAATTGTAAAAGTACTTACAAAATAAACATTTAAAATAACTCTGGTCTAATGCATTCCACAAAATTATCACTTCTTTTATCTATTTCCATTACTTTTTTCAGTTACCTACTTCTGTCACTTATAATTATAAAAATATAGGATAGATTTAATAAAAAATTACTTCCTATTTTAAACATTGTTTAATTTTTTTAATTGCTTTATTCTAGTATAAATGCAGAATTCTTCTTCACTACTCCATTATTTTCATCTTCTCTTCTCAATATGTATTGAGATAATTTTGATTTAAATCTCCACACTTGCCTATATGCATTGAACATCTAAATTACTTAACTAAATAATATTATAATTTTTTCATACCTTCAGATATATAAATGACTACGTTTAGTCATGCATATATGATTAAATATATACATATAAATATTAAGTTTTCAGTTTATTTATATTTCATGATTTTGTTATTTAAATTTTCTTTCAGTTTTTTCATCTAGCTAAATTATATATCTTTAGCTTTCTAAATAATAGCTTATATAATGCTAAGATCCATTATAATGTATATATATAATTTGTATAAAAGATGTAAAATATTTGTTATACTTAGATAAGGAAGCATTGGTTCAAATAAAAAAAGGTAATGTGTATACACCTGGGTCTCGTTTTACACGATAGATAGGTTCCTCAGAAAACACACGCAAATGAAATCGTGCAAAAATAGACATAACTTGCATTGAAAAAGGGGTGTGTGGTCTGTGATTTTTCAAAATTCACATAAAAGAAAAGCACCGATGTAAAATTACTTTAAAATTTGTGCAAAAAAAAAAATAAGGAAATAAAATATGACTAATAAAAAATTTCAAATTTGAAAAAAATTGATACAAGACAAACTTTTTTTAAATAAAATATTTAATTTTATTCAAAATTATATATTTTTATGCATAATTTACAGTACAATAATTTACATTTTTTATACACATTTTAATTATTATCGCTACTGGCCGAAAAACACGTTCATTTGCAAACTGGTAAAAAATCAATTTTTCACAAGAGGAAATACAACTAGTGCCAACTTCACACTCATGTTGTGTCAATGGTTTTCTGGTGACAACATAATTAGTAATTAATCTTTGAAATGATGATTTTATTAATTGTTTATGAAACTAACAACTCAAAATTAAATTCTTATTTTTGTCTTTAATTTTTTAATTTTCAATTCCGTTTAAAAATCAAATTTCACTTCACATTAATTTCAAGTCGCCATAAGTAATTTTTAAATTGTTAATTACAATTAAAAATCAGATTTTAATTGTGCCCACTGCTATTATTCACCTTTTAAAAATAAACTTGTGGACACTAAATGATTAATAATTGATTACGTTTTTTTTTAAAAAGCAAAAACAGAATGTGATTTAAAATGCAAAATTAACACGCACAATGTTTGAACAAATTTACATTATAATCTTGTAAAATTTAATGTGTGTATACATAAAATGTGGAAATCATGATTTTAATTTCATTATTGCATAAAATCTTACTATTACAAAGCACTGAAAATATTGAAATTACTAAGATGAAAGTCGAATTTCAATAATGTGCTATTACTTTCAATATAACGTAAGTGCACGAAATTTATTATTTAAAGTAATAGTGCATTATCAGAGTTCGACTTCCAGTAAAACATGAACATGTAACTTCAAAATCATGTTAAATAAGTCCACATAAAAAGAGACCCAGGTGTATTTCTGAAAATAATCTTGAATATTTATTAAGTCTTCACACAATTTGTATATTTTTTGATATTTTAATAAGACGGCAGTTATTTTTAGAGTTATAATAATTTTATACACACACCTACTCTCACACACACACACATCATCATCATCAAACACTATCAATTGACTGCAGAATGAAGGTTCTCTCTAAGTTCAATCCATCTTCTCCGATCTTTAGCTTCTCTACTCCACATCACCGCTGCACACTTTTTTATTTCATCCATGCATCTTACATGTGGTCTTTTTCTGAATCTTTTACAATCTCTTGGAATCCCATTTAAGATTTCAAATGTCCATCTATTATCATTTTTTCTAGCAATATGTCCAGCCCAACTCCACTTTAATCTTTTAACTTTTTCAATAAGGTCAGTAACACCTGTTTGTTCTCTTACACACACATTGCATTTTTGATCCTTCTTGTTATTCCCAACATGCATCTCTCCATACTTCTGTGGGTGGTTTGAAGTCTCAATATTGTTCTATTAAGTGTCCAAGTTTCAGTTCCATAAGTAAGAACTGGTAAAACATATTTGTTAAAAACCTTCCTTTTCAAACACATAGGCATATTTTCTTTTAGTATTAAGTTATTTCTACCAAAAGCACTCCAACCAAGTTTAATTCTATGATTAATTTTATCCATTATGTTTCCATCTGTATTAATAATCTGACCAAGGTATTTGTAACTGTTAACTTCTTCTAATTCATCATAATCAATCTTTATTTTCATACATTGAGCAAATCGATTAAACATTATTTTAGTCTTTTTAACATTTATCTTTAATGCTACTTTCCTACTTTCATCTGATAGCTCCTGCAACATTTCTTGCAGCTCTGAAGCATTATTTGCAAAAAACAACTACACCATCTGCACAATCTAAATGACTTAAATAATCTCCATTTACTTTCACTCCTTTAGTTTTCCATTTTAATCCACAAAATACTTCTTGTAGCACTGCTGTAAAAAGTTTTGGAGATATGGAGTGTCTTACACCCTTCTCAATGTTGACTTTCCCATTATCGTTATGTAATCGAATTGTTGCTGTTGCATTTTTATAAATATTTTTTAAAATATGACAATATCCTGGATCTATACCTTGATGATCCAATGCTTCAATCACTGAAGAAATGTTTATAGAATCAAATGCCTTTTCATATATACGTGTGTGAAAAGGCACACACACACACATATATATATAATTTAAATACTCGCGTACACTGGATTCTGATTCAACATGATATAGTTTAATCTATTTTAAAGATAATGAAAAACTACAACAGAAGAAATAAACATCTATAAAATCCGTTCAATTGCGATTTTATAAATTATCATTATGAAAACTTTTTACTCTATCCCAGATTATGAAAAATTAAACTTCATTATGTAATTCCTATTTCGTAGGTCAAAAAAAAAAATTGTAAAGCTTTATTTCTAATAGTATTTCTCAAAATAATATCAGTTTTAAAAAGATACAAGAAGTAGAAAAATTTCATCATCAAAAAAATTGTTTAATATGATTTTTCTTTAATATGTTTTTCAATAATATATTACTTATAGTTATAGTTTAAAATTTCCATTTCATTGTATATATTTGAAACATATAAATTACGACAAAAAGAAGACTCCAAAATGCATTTCTGGATGAATTAAAATTTTTCAGTTGTTTTCAGATCACAATTGGTTATATATGACTTCAGCAATTTTAAATCATTACAATCTGATCGAAGTACCAAATTTCTTACACTCCTACATTTGACTCCATTCAGTTTAGATAAATCATTAATGATTATTACTAATCATTTATTAGCTAATTTTTAATTGAATTTAAAGTTTACATCTGGGCTAAAAGTAATATAATATATAGTCTTATAAATGATTAATAATAATGATAAAAGTAATAATCTAAGATAAATAGTATCAAATGATTGAATATAAAAAATTATCAACTTACAATGATTTTAAATATCCGTTTCTATATTTCTCAAATAATTTTTTAAAAATCCATGTTCCCTCTTTAATTAAACAAATGGTTATATGCCAAAAAAAAATGTAAATTATACACATTATGATATGATTCTGATCTGCAAGTAGTTCAACTTATTATATTATTCCGTATTCGTAGCCATTATTCTTCTACTTACCTAATGATAATTATATAGATTTAATTTATAAACTTTATTTAATTGCAATTAAAATGATACTCGATGTATTATTTTTAATATTTTTATTATTATTTTAAATAATAATTCGCACATTGAATAGTTAAAATTTGTTTGAGTTTAAATTATATATATAGAATAGAATTTAACATACAAAATTATTGTAATATTAACATATTATCTTTTATCCATAAGAGTTTATAATTACTGTAATGTATTTACATCATAGAAGTTATCCTCTACTTAATCTTATAAACTTTTAACATTTATTAAATGAACTTAGATTGAACTGTCTCTTCAATAGAAAAGTTACTTGATTTTATCTAATTAAGACAACTTGTAAATTAGTTTCTTCTAAGAAATTCAATGCTGTAATAATATGAATTAAATAATAACTGCTTACACTTTTACATTTATTAAAGTTATATAAACAAATATATTATAAGAAATCTGAACTCAGACTTTCAAGCTCCCACCAACCATCCAATCCATCTTACACAACCGACCAACATGACCACACACATAAAAAAGACAAATGATTTCCAATATACACATTTCATGCTGAAACAGCATTCATCAGTTGGATGCTTCCACACACACACACACACACACACACACACATATATATATATATATATTATGCCTTTACATTAATTTAAAATAAAAACTTTAAGTTTGCAAATAAAAATAAATTTATTAAAAGCTAAAATTAAAGAGTTGTTAAACGTATATATTCGCACAGATGCAAAACTTTAAAAATATTTTTTTAAAATAAAGAAAAAAAAATAAATATTTGAACATACTTTTTTATAAAAAAGTACAAGATCTAAAGATAAAATATTTTTGTAAATGGAAATGATTGTTTATTAATTATCGGAAAGCAAACCAGCCCTTGGGGCTCTTATATAATTAAAAAATCAGAGGAAAGATATAGATAAGAAAATAAAAAGAATTAGCTTGACCAATGGAAGCTCCAAGCCTCAGCTCGGACCCTAATGAAAATGATGGATTAGTGACATTTTGTTCGTTAAATCCAGAGGATGATTATAAAAGGAAAAATATTGAAATTAAGGACAGTTCCAGACAGTTCCAGCCTGATTTTGTGAGAAGAGTGATAAGACACACTTATCACTCTCAATTAAGGACAGTTCCAGACAGTTCCAGCCTGATTTTGTGAGAAGAGTGATAAGGCACTCTCTCTCTCTCACTTATTTCAAATAAAATGACTTAAAAACAGGATTGAACCAGCTAAGGCAGCTTCCGGATTGAGAACTATGGTGTGAACAACAGACCGATCTTCCAATGGGGACTTCACAGAAATTGGCACTAAGAACCATGACTCTTCTACTATAAGCTATTGAACTGAACAATTTTAAAATTTAAAAGCCATTAAGAACTTTTGTCAAGATTTGACAAGTTTAATAAACAAGCTAAATCTAATTTTTGTAAAATGAACTATACTCTGACTTTTCCAAATCAATTATTGTTTAATTTTTTTTTACATTTAAGTTTGCTAAAAATCATTTCAATTTTTTGTTGTTGTTTTTATTAATATTTATTGTAGAAATTATTAAATGCATTAAATTTAAGTTGGGCATAGACGCTTGCATAGATTCGTTCACGTTTAATTACGTTTTTGTTTTCATATATGATTGAAATATATAGACATTTAGTAAATAATGATATCTTATATTGACTATTGAAAATGTATTTATTCAGATGTCTTTTTAGTTATTGGTGTCAATGCAGCATCTTATGATGACTGCCATTGGGTTTCTAGTGAATTTCCTCTGCAATTACATCAATGACTTTATATTTTGATCATTTATGTTTATGTTGAAATGTTTTTGAGTGTGTAATCTATGTAGTTGATCTATACTCAACATTAAACAACAAACTTTTATAAAATCCATCTGTGCAAATTTATATAAATGTTAAATTTAATTCGGGCATGAATGGCTATATAGATTTGTAAAGTTATATTAATTAATTAGGGGAGAGTAATCTTAGGTTATTTGTTTCATAGTTAAATTAGGTCAATAGATTGGATATATTGGTGTAATTAGTAGATGTAGTATGAGATCCGCTATGGGCAGGATCGATTTATATGCCACATACCCCCTTGTTGCCTATGGAAGGGATAGTAAGACGAATGCATGAAGTTTTTATTTTTATTGTTCTTCTTGCTGACAGATGTAGCATTCCTGCTTGGTTGAGAGTCAATATCTTCTCTAACCATACTGTTCAGATATACATTCCTGACAGTATAGTATTTAGTGCTGTCGTATTTTCATGCTACATTGAATACATCAATGTATCAGATGGATTGATGCCAGTTTGACTGCGAACTTTTGGCCTAAGGTTAAATAAGGGATAGAATATTTTCTTTTCAAATACAATCTATGTAGTTTATTCATACTCGACAATCTTAAAATAAATATAAAATTCATCTGTGTGGATGATTTAAAATTTTAAAATAATAATTTAAATTAAAAGTTAATATTAAAAAAATAATAAATGTTATTCTTCAAATTTAAAATGATTATATATATGCACTAATAAATGTTGTTTGTGTGTTAATTACTGGCAGTGACTTTATTTTTTTATATTTAAGATATGAAATTAAACCAAGTTATATATTATTAACTCTGCATCTCCACTGAGCTAGTGACTTGGGCTAATGGTCTAAATATAAAATAAAGTGGGATCTTAACAGCACATATCTGCCTACTATATAAATTTTCTATGTTCAAATGCCTAGATGGCGCCCTTGTAGTGCAGATATGGTAAGACTCATTTTCTTCTGGACTGTTATAATATATATATAAAATCAGTGCTTAGCCTATATTAAGACAGCATTCTTCAAACTTTAGTGAACAGACTTCAATATACTCCAGCATCAACTGATGAGTGCTGATTTAGCATGAAATGCATATATTGGAGATTGTTGCTCTTTCTTCATGTGTGTGGTTATGTGTTGTTTGTGTGAGATAGATTGGCTGGCTGATGGGAGCTTGAAAGTTTGGATTCAGATCCCCTATAATTACATCTAAAATCCAGGTATATAAAGAAGATCTTTATTTAAATATTAAATATAGTATTAATATATGAAAAAGACTATTAAAAAGATATTGCTCATTAGATTAGATAATTATTGTTTGGTAAAAATGTTATTGTTTCTGTTTCTGTTTTATTCTGCCAAAGAATAGCTAAATGTTCATTTACTGAACAATAATTTTACCAATAGATGGCTAATCTATGGCCCTTCTTTCTGAAAAAATATTGAGATAGTTGAAAATCCTAAATCTCATAAGTTAAAAAATATTGAGATAGTTGAAAATCCTAAATCTCATAAGTTAAATTTTCATGTTTTACATGAATTCAAACTCAGACCATGGCAAAAAGAAGATAAACTAATATTACATTAGAAGGCCAATAAAAATGAAACTTTGTCTAAATCATTTACTATATATATTTATGTATTCGTTAATTCATATTTGATTGTAGACTAATAAATAATTCATAGTGGCTTCAGCTGAGTAAAAGTTATCTGTATCATGGGAAGTTTAATTTTTGCCACATTAAAAGATAATTTGATTATTTTTGCAAATAATGCGTTGAAACGACAAATAATATTACAAAACTTAAGATATGAAAGCAAAACATAATGTTCCATGACTTTAAAAAAATTGAAATAAAATTAAAACAGATAATTTATTAGACAATAAGAGAAATTAATAAATAATTATAAATGTCTTAGTCACATTATTAATACTGCATGAAAATATAATGAAAGAAATTAATCATAAAATCGCTTTGGTAAAAATAATTTAATACCAAAAAAAAAAATGCGTTTACATGTTGCAAACAAAAGTTTTAAATAAGTATATTTTACTCCAATTTGGCTTATGTAACTGAAATGAAAATATTTAATAAAAAAGCGATACAGAATTGTAAAACTCTACAGTTAATGAAATCAGGATATAGAGCATAAAGGAATTAAAATCTGCAATAGAACTAGGCTGGACATAATGCTAGAAAAATTGTAATAGATGCACTTTTAAGAAATTTTAAGAGATCTACAAAGAATCCATACGTAAAATAGAAGAGATAATTAAATGAATGTGATAAAGAATTATGCTGAATTGCTATTAAAGAAAATTATCCAAAGATATTTTATTATTAATTATTTTAAAATGTTTTTAATACTTCTTTTTAACTTTATAATCTTTGAAATATGAAATCAACATTATTTTGAAATAAAAATATAATATGCAATAATAGGAATTGAATTTATAATCAGATTTAGTTTTTATTAATTTATATTATGGAAATAAAATTATATAAAAATAAATGATATACAATTTATATTGCTTAGATAACAAATATAAAAAAGTTACTCATTAGTGTTTTCCAGGTGTGAGTTTTTGGTCGTTGTGCTTTATTATCTAGTTCACCACTTGAGAAAGCACATTGATTATTTAAATGTAATTGTTGATTTAATATTTGATTAAATAAAAAATATATTAATATAGTAGCAAATCAAAACTTTGATTAAATTTGATACATAGTATTTTAAAGAGTAGTAAAAACGAATATTAGTCGCTTAAAAAAATAGATCAGTATTCATATTTATATAATCTGGACCAACTGATGAGTGCTGGTTCAGAATGAAATACGTATATCGGAAATTGTTTACCTTTTTCACATATATGTGGTCATATGTATCAGTTATATAAGATAGAGTGGATAGTTGAAGGTTGAAAATATGTGTTCAAATCCCCTTCAATTGCATGTAAAGTAATAAAAAAATAATGCTATTGATATTAAAATAGCTTGTCTATTTTCATTTATTTATTACAATTTAAACAGTAAATGATATTAATATTTGTAAAAATTTAAGTCATGCATTCAAACATGTTTTATTTTAATGCGGAATTTATTTTTAAACTTTTATTAAAAATACTAATGTATAATGATCATATTTCATAAAATAACCAGAAAAATAAAAGTAAATAATGCCATTATTAGAAAGTTTTAATTAATAACGTCGTTAGATAATGATGATATATAAATCATTAAAAATGTATTGTTCATAAATACAAGTTTATATAAGTTTCTTTGCAAGGACAATAACACAATACAAAAAAAAAGTTGTTAAAATAATTGCATAACAATTGTTAGAGATTATTTTTAGATACTAAGACATGTTTACTAGAAATTATGAATATACATGTCTAGAGTGAGAATTATGTATATTTTAAGATGATTCAAAAACTTGATAAGCTAACTAATACTTCAAAAAATCACTATTAATTGATATATATTTATAAATACAAGTATGCAGATAAAGGGTTTTTCTTTATTTTAATAATTATTAGTAATTAGTACGAGCATTTAGTAATAATCTGGAATAAAGTGTCATAGGAAGATGTAGATATTGGTGATAATGTCTGCAAGATATAGAAATCACATGACTATAAAAACATTATTCATTAGTAAATTATTTTATTACCTCTATTCATTCTGACAAAGACTAAAGGTGACAAAGGTTATAAAAATATTAAAGTCACTTAATATATATAAACTGAACTAGTTTCAGATCTATATGATTGGAAAAAAAATGGGCTGATTGTTTGATAGTAATATATTATAACGATCCAAATGAAAGTGATGATCGAATCTAACGGCAATCTGCACTACAAGGGCGCCATCTAAGCATTTGAGCCTAGAAAAATGTATAAAGTAGGCAGACACGTGCTGTTAAGATTCCACTTTATTTAAATATTTATATCGTTAGCCATTGTCACTAGCCCAGGGACTAGCAGAGATAATAAAATATAACTTTATATCTTAAATATAAAAAAATAAAAGCCACTGCCAGAAATTAACAGATAAAATATTTATTTACGCACATATAAATTTTGAATCATTTAAATTTTGAGAAATAAATTTAACATTTTAGATTTTTATATTAATCTTTTAATTTTACATTTAAATAGATTGCAATGAGTTTAATATTTTATTTATAGTGTTGAGTATGAATAGACTACGTAGATCGGCATTTGAAAAGAAAATATTCTTTCCCTTATTTAACCTTAGGCCAAAAGTTCGCAGTCAAACTGGCATCAATCCTTCTGATACATTGTATTCAATGTAGCATGAAAATACAACAGCATATATATACTATACTGTCAGGAATGGACATCTGAACAATATAGTTAGAGAAGACATTGACTCTTGACCAATACCAGAATGTTACATCTGTATGGCAAGAAGAACAATAAAATAAAAACTCCATAGGAAAGGGACCGTGGTCCCTTTTTTGCCAACTTACAATCCCATCCATAGGCAAAGGGTTGGTGCGGTGTATACAGCAATTCTGCACGTAGAGAAACTCATACTACATCTACTAATTACACAAATGTATCCAATCCATAGACCTAATTCAACTACAAAACGAATAACCTAAGATTACCCTTCCTTAATATAACTTTACACAACTATATAGCCATTCACGTCTGACTTAAATTTAACATTTAGATACGTTTGCACAGATGAATTTTATAAAATTTGTTTTATAATGTTGAGTATAGATCGGCTGCATAGATTCCATGGTTAAAAACATTCCAAAATAAACATAACCAATCAAAATACAAAGTTATCAATAACGTCAATTGCAGAGGGAATACAAGAAACCCAAATAGCATTCATCATAAGATGCCGCATTGACTTTGATGACCTATATATTCTAATCGAATATAAAAACCACAACATAATTAACCACTAACGAATCCATGCAACATCCATACCCAACTTAAATTTCATCATTTAAAATTTAAACAATAAATATTAATACAAATAAACATAATAAAATGGAAATGATTTTTTTTAGCAAACAAATATGTAAAAATTAAACATTTATAATTAATTTGAAACATACATCAGAGAAAAGTTCTTTTTTAAAAAATTTAGATTAACTGATCAAATCTTTAAAGTTCTTAATTACTTCAGATTTTAAAATCGTTCCGTTCAATTGCTTACGGTAGAAGAGTCCAGGTTCTTGTTGGCAATTCCCACGAAGACTTTCATGGAAAACCAGTCTGATATTCTGGAGGTAGAATTAGCTGATTCCATTCTGGTATCACAATCTTTTCATTTTTAAAATAAGTGAGAGAGAACGACAAGTGCATCTTATCGTTCATCTCACCAAAACAAGCTGGAAACTGTCAGGAAAACTGTATTTCTCTTTTTATAGTATCCACACAGATTCAACCAACAAAATGTCACTAATCCATCATTTTCATTAGGGTCTGGGCTGAGGCTTGGTGCTTCCATTGGTCAAGCTAATTCTCTTTATTCTCTTATCTAATTTTCATCTGACTTTTTAATTACACAAGAGCCCCAAGGCTAGCTTGCTTTTCAATTAATAAACAATCATTTCCATTTACAGATTACAGGAATTAATTAATACCTGTTTTTATTTTTACTTATGTTATTTCTTTATTAAAATATTTTTATATTTAAATCTTGTATTTTTTTATCAAAAAAGTACGTTCAAATACTTTTTTTATTTATAAAAAAAAATATTTTTAAAGTTTTGCATCTGTGCGACGAATATATATACGTTTAACAAACATTTTAATTTTAGCGTTTAGTTTTTTTTAATACATTTATTTTTATTTGCGAACTTAAAAGTTTTTATTTCAAATTAATGTAACGGCATATTTATATATTGTTACAATATATATATATATATATATATATATAAAGGAGTGCCAGATAGAAAGTGCATTATATCCAAAATGTTATTCTAAATAGTTCTTTACTGATGAGAGCTATAAGCTAAAAACTAATCCCAAGTTATTTGGATAAGGGAGCACTACTTAAGTATTTATAACACACTGCCATTTAACATCTATTGATGACTAAAGATTAGCTAAGATGACAAAAAGTAGATAGAATACAAAAGATATAAGGATATAAATATTTTTGTTGTGAGTAGTTCATTTATGTTTGATATATAGTTTTTTTGTACTGTACAATATAAAGTTTTGCATTTGTTTTACAGAGGATTTCCAGTTTAAAAAACCATTGGAACCACAATTAATAACATACTGCCATTTGGGCAACATAACCCAGTAAATTATAAATAAAAATGTTATATATACTTGTTAATTTTTATTGGTTTCAAACATATTTTATTGATCAAATTGTAAATAAAATTATCTTAAAGTCATAATTATCAACCATTATCAATCCACTGCAGGATGAAGGTTTCTCCAAGTTCAATCCATCTTCTCCAATCTTTAGCTTCTCTTCTCCACATCACCCCTGCACACTTTCTTATTTCTTTTATCTATCTCATATGTGATCTCTTTCTGGGTCTTTTACAATCTCATGGAATCCAGTTTAAGATTTCAATTGTCCATCTATTATCTTCAAACAAATATCTTCAGCCCAACTCTACTTCAGTCTTTTAATTTTTTCAATGAGATCAATAACATCTCTTTGTTCTTTTATCCATACATTGTGTTTTTAATATCTTATTGTTACTACTAACATGCATCTCTCCATGCTTCTTTGAGTGGTCTGAAGTCTCTACATTGCTCTTCTATTAAATGTCCAAGTCTTAGATCCATAAGTAAGAACTGGTAACATGCATCTCCCCATACTTCTTTGAGTGGTCTAAAGTCTCTATATTGCTCTTCTATTAAGTGTCCAAGTCTCAGATCCATAAGTGAGAACTGGTAAAACATTTTTATTAAAAACCTTTCTTTTCAAACACATAGGCATATTTCTTTTTGGTATCAAGCTATTTCTACAGAAAGCACTCAAACCAAATTTAATTCTATGATTAATTTCATCCATTATGTTTCCACCTGTATTAATAATCTGACCAAGGTATTTGTAGCTGTTAACTTTTTCTAACTCATCATAATTAATCTTCATTTTCATATTTTGACAAAATCCATTTGATATTACTTTAGTCTTTTTAACATTTATCTTTACTCCTACTTTCCTACTTTCATCTGACAACTTCTGCAACATTTTCTGCAGTTCTAAAGTATTATTTGCAAAAACAACTACATCATCTGCAAAATCTAAATGACTTAAATAATCTCCATTTACTTTCACTCCTTAGCTTCCTATTTTAATCCACAAAATACTTCTTGTAGCACTGCTGTAAAAAGTTTTGGAGATATGGAGTCACCCTGTTTTACACCCTTTCAATGTTGACTTTCCTAGTATCATTATGTAATCTAATTGTTGCTGTTGCATTTTTATAAATATTCTTTAAAATATGACAATATCCTGGATCTATAACTTGAAAATCCAATGCTTTAAGCACTGAAGAAATGTTTATAGAATAAAATGCCTTTTCATAATCTATAAATCCAAAGCATAATGGCAACTCATATTCATTTGTTGCTTCTATAACTTCTTTCAATATTTGGATATGAACTACTATACTAAACCACTTTTAAATCCAGCTCATTCTCTTGGCTGGTGGAAATCCAATGTTCTCGTCTATGGTTGGTGAAAGTCCAATGTTCTCTGTAGACGTGCTGTAATTATCTTGATAAAAATTTTGTATAAAACTAATAAAAGGCTGATAGATCTGTAATTTCTATCTTCTTTATTACCTTTTTTAAATATTAAAACTGCATTCTTCCAATCATCTGGTACATCTTTATCATTTAGACATTTGGTATATAACTTCGCTAAACATTTTTAGCAAAAAAAAAATTAACTTAAAGTACTTAAAATTAAACATTTTTTTTTTTTAATATGAAATTTTTCTTTAAAAATAATAAATAAACGGAACATGACATGGAAGTTCATATTCAGAAATTTTTAACTTTTCAGATTTCATTCTACCATTAAAGTAATGCATGATGAATCATTTGTAATTTTATAAAATACTTCTAAAAAAATTTCAAAAGCTTTTTTTTCTTTTAGACAATTGAAATTCCTTTGCTCCACTTCTGATACTACATAATATTTTTGTCATAACAAATCATTTCAGTATTTTCTGAAGAAAAAATTACAGTTAAATCTTGATGTTTAAACTGATAAAAGTTCTTATAAAAATAACCAACTATTTTATCAAATGTTCTATACTATACATTAAAAAAACATCGCAATTTGTAAGTTATAAATTAGAAGTAATATTTATTTGTATCAAATCTTAGCATCATATGACTCTACTAATTTATACATAAAATCTGTAATGACAGCTATAATTCATGTAACAAGTGTAAATAAATACACTATATTTTTAAAATCCAGTTAGACTGCTTATTTCACTATATAGATCTGACACTGTCAGAATTTAGATATTTAGTAATTATTAGATATCAAAAGACCTATTGTTAATAACTAATACTAAATTAAGTAATTGCTGATCTATTATCAAATCTATAGAGACAATCAGATTGATTTAAACTCAAGCCTATTTTGAGTAGACTCAAATCATTAGTTTCAATAGCATACTAAATTCATACTTTCTTCCCCAGTATCTATCTAATAATTCATTCATACTTTTTTAGCATACCTGTTTAAATGTCAATAATTAAATATCTCGACTATTAATAATCTAAATACTTGAAAACAACCACAAACTGGATATAATATCTAGATACATTCCAAGTTTCATCAGTGATTACTAAAGAGTTGTCAAGATTTAAGATAAATATTGCTGTTCTTCATCTTTCAGAAGAAGTTCAACAAAACAGGTAGATGATTAGATTTTGTTTGGAAGTGCTATTTCTAGACTTCCTTGTTATATCAATAAAAGGCTAATGATGTTAAAACTTGTCTTGTACAAAGTTGTGAGGGCTTATTTTATTAGTTTGTATGTTGCAATTGTAAATTCAGAAAATTCAATGAAAAAAATATATTCCTTGTTGAAGATTTTCTTTTTTTAGAGAATTTAATGCATATGTTGATAGACATTGGCAAAAGATTGTTGGAAATAATAGTTTTAATGCTATAAATTTCTATAGTTTATTTCTATTAAATTTTTGCATGACACATTGATTGACTATTACAAATACTTTGTTATGTAGAAAAACTGGTATAAAACATGGTTATATCCATGCTCAAGATAATGATATTTAAGAGAATGCATTATACTTAGAAGTCAAAATACAAGAGAAATTCATATTCTGAAAGCACTTGTGAGCCCTTACATCACAAATTGGTGGGCAGGTTATAAGTTAGTACATTCCAAGATTAAGATTATAGATACAATAAAAAAATATTATTTCAATCACATTCACAAAAATATTAATGTTTATTTTTCAGAAGTATTTACTATGCAATTCTATGAATTTCAAAAGCTATTAAATGCCAACAATTGCTAATGTAGACTAACTATCATATTAGTTTAGTACGGAATTTTCTTAAGGAGAATGTTATAAATGTATTCTTGTGTTCATTAAAAAAATAATAGTGAATTCTGATGATGATCTTAGCTTTAGTAATTTGATTAAAAAACAGATAGCATTTTCTGCATAGAAAAATAATAAAGTGAGGGTAGGTGATGTATTCTTGGGTACACCTAAAAAAAGAATCATAATAGTTTTTCTGACAGTGATCTTATTATTAGTAATTTGATTAAAAGAAATAAATATAGCATTGTCAGCTTGAAAGAATAACAATTCAGGTGTGGAACTTCACAATAAATAAAGAGATTTGAAAGTAGAAGTTCAATGAATGATAATATTACAACTGCACAAAAAATACAGCTCTTCACTGAATCATGTCCTTATACATCTTACCAATACAAATCCAGCAATGATATTTTCTTATATAATAATAAGATTACATCGAACAAGTTCAAAGAATGTTTTCATTATTTTTTGAATACTAATACAAGAATTGGTGTAATAAATTTGAGTAATATATTATGTACTTATTTAGATTTGGACAATGATATTCAGCTTAGTGAGGTAAAACAGCATTTGGTAATATTACAAATGAAAAGGCTTTAGGTATTGATGAAATACCAGGAGAAATTTTAAAATATTATGGTAATATGTTGATTTCAAAATATTGAAAGTTTTTAGAAATAAATTAACCCATGAAATTGTATTGCCTTATTTTAAAGATGCTTCTATGGTTTCTATCTTTAAAATTATAAGAAATATAAAAAAATTGCAAAAAATCTTGTGAAATCTAATAATTATTTACTACAGCAAAGATACTTTCAAGGAATTTGTTAAATAGGTTGCTTCCAGTCAGAGATGATTAGTAACAGAGACTCATTATAATTTCAAATAATCAAGAAACACTATAGATATGGTTTTTGTAGTAAAACAAATGTAATAAAAGTGTTGGGAACAAAAAAGTGACTTATATATTACTTTTATTGATTTGATCAAAGCATTTGATTCAATTAATGAGATATCTTATGGCATTTTCAATTACTTAATTGTTCATCAAAATTTATTTGTATTGCACAGCTTCTACTTGATGGAATGAAAGTATTATTACTATAGACAGAAAATCTGAGGTATCTGAAATAAAAACTGATGTCAAACAAGGATACACACTTGCTCCAAAATTGTTTTCAATTTTAAAGAGTTGTTTTTGGAACAGTTTATAGATGGCTTAATGAAACAGAAATGAAGTTACAATACAGTTTGATGTAATATTTGAAATACAGGCATTGTTTATATACAC
The DNA here is from genome assembly GCA_028023455.1 of Epiperipatus broadwayi. Classification (NCBI taxonomy): domain Eukaryota; kingdom Metazoa; phylum Onychophora; class Udeonychophora; order Euonychophora; family Peripatidae; genus Epiperipatus; species Epiperipatus broadwayi. The sequence goes on along the minus strand of JAQFVV010012506.1, from coordinate 869,942 downwards.
GGAACTTAATTGTAAATGTAGGGGATTTGAATGCACACTTTTAAGCACCCTTCATCTATCCACATTATCTTATACTATTGATGTACATGACCCCACACATGTAGAAAAGATAAATAATCACCAATATAATATATTTCACACTGAATTAGCCCTCATCAGTTAGTCCAGATCATGATCTCCCAAACCCATATATAATCAGTGATCAGTTTATATTAAGATAGCAAATCTTCATACTTTAATGGACAGGCTTCAACCTACTCCAACCTCCAACTCTTCAGCCATCCATACCATTAAAATTTTGATGATGGAATGCATGAATCCCATGCTGATGACAATATTATTGTTATGCCCATGTTAACCTCATGTCACTCTGACCCCTCATGTATAGAACCTTACTAATTTAAATGCATAGAAGAAGGATGGGCAGGATGCAAGCTTAATATGTAATATTTGAAATACAGTCATTCTTTATATACCTGGAGCTTAATTATAAATATAAGAGATTTGTACACAGACTTTCAAGCACCCTTTAACTATCCACACTATCCTTTACCACTGTACCACTGATGCACATGATCACACACATGTAGAAAAATAAATAATCACCAATATACATATTTCTTAATGAACCAGCCCTCATCAGTTGGTCCAGGTCATCATTTCCTACACACAAATACAATCAGTGCTCAGTTTCTATTAAGATAGCAAATCTTCATACTTTAATAGACAGGTTTCAATCTACTTCAACTTCCAACTTTTCAGCCATCAATATCATTGAAAATCTGATTTTGGAATGTCCAAATCCCATATTGATGCCAATATTATTGCTATTCCCATGTTGAATAAAAATAATATTGGCAGCAGCATGGGATTTGGACATTCCATCATCAGATTTTTGATGGTATGAATAGCTGAAGAGTTGGAGGTTGGAGTAAATTAAAGCCTGTCCATTAAAATATGAAGATTTGCTATTTTAATATAAACTGAGCATATATATATATATATATATATATATATGTGTGTGTGTGTGTGTGTGTGGGTGTGAGTGTGTGGGTGTGCATGTGTGTGTAAGTGGGGGGAGAGATAATGATATGGACTAACTGATGAGTGCTGGCTTAGCATGAAATACATATATTGGTGATTTTTTTGTCTTTTCTACATGTGTGTGGTCATGTGCATCAGTGGTATAAGATAGTGTGGATAGTTGAAGAGTGCCTGAAGGACTGTGTTCAAATCTCCTATATTTATAATAAAGTTTGATGGTAGGATTATTAATTTTAATTGATTAAAAGTAAAAGAAAGAACATCTTATTGGATTCTGGATTTCCAGTGTGTTGGTGATTATGCTATTTTTGCCAATTTGAAAAATAATATGCAGAATCTACATAATTTTTAAAGGCAATATTTAAAGACTTTGATTGAATAATTAATCTTCAATACAATTTCAAGTTAATTTTTTTGTTTGAATAGTTATCAACTTGAAAATATAAATCGCTTTAAATGCCTTGGTAGTTTTATAAGTATAAAGTTGGATGAATGATGAGGTTCAATGCAAACTCCAAAATGCTGCTGAATGCTTTTAATACATTACAAGATAGAGTATTTCTTAACAAAGCAATAACTACTTCAAATAAGTTATCTATACATAAAGCTGTTATTTTCTAATTTATTTGTGCAAATTGGATTTGAATGCCCCACTAATGCAGTGTACATTAGAAAAGTTTTGTTTAAGAATGCTCTATGAAATTTTAAAAATACAATGGCAAGATCATCAAATGAATTGTTATGTTATTTACCTTGCTGTATATGATGCTAGAGCAATCATAATTGTAAAATCACTCTTTTATTGGATTAAATATGTAAAATAGATTAAAAATGCATACTTTTTTGAACTTAAATGTGTATTTTGGTGGAGAAATAAATCCTATCTCTGTTAGAAGGATTATCTTAAAAAATATTTTTAAAAATTACAATATGCATAGTTTCCATTGGAAAGATATGACAGAGAATAAAATATATTGAGGATCTACAATTAAACATAGTGTTGAAGTTTTCCACAAAGAAAAGTTTTCTTCTGAAGAAATTAAAAGACAGCATCATAAAATATCAAATAAATAGAAAAGTGGTTAAATATGCTCTATATTATAGATTGGTTTGTATAGTCATAGCTAAACTAATTTCTTGAACAGTTTTCTTTTCTTGGAGTTATGTGTGTGTATATATCAATGATCACAAGATAGTAATGTCAGTCAAATTTATTGCTCTTTGACAATTGAAAAACTATTGATATTTATTTGTAAAAAAAAAAAGTACTGGATTGCAAATATTCATTGGACAACACTTTTTTCTATTATGAAATTCAAATTAATGATTGGAAGATAGATAAACACTCTATGTTTTAGAATTTCAGTCCCCTGCTTATTCTATTATATAGATCTGACACTATCAGAATATATATATTTAATGACCCAATTATTATATATATATATATATATATATTTATTTATTTATTTAATGACTCATTTATTAGATCTCTGAGCTATACCTAATGTTAGTTAATTAATAACAAATTTGATGGTATATAATTGTTGATCTATTGTCAAACCTATATAGATTTGTCAAGCAGATTAGTTTGGTTTCAAAATCCTTAAGTGTTTGAATACATTTAAATTTTTGTTGGAATAGTATAATAGATGCACACTTTTCCTCTCAGTATAAACTCTGATAGCATAACCTTTTTTCATTTTTTGTTTTTTGCAGCCATCACATCAATGCTGTCTTGAATAATGCAGATATAGTGGACCACTATCCTCTAAATATTAATAGTTAGAAAATCTATTAAAACTAATAATTAAATGCATATCTGTCTTATCAATAGGCTAGCTACTTGGAAAAAAAATCCTCAACCTATTATAATATATAGATAATTTTCATTTCATTAGGTTTATCTTTAAATCCTAGATCATGAGAATGTCAGGTAAGAGCATTAATACAGCATGTTTCTAATTATTAAAAAAAATCTCTCTGTTCAGTCATAAGTTCTAAACATGGACTGGTTTTCTGCCCTAAAATTTTTTTTTTTTTTTTTCAGTGAGAGAACTATTTTAGTACTGATTTGTTTCCCAATTTTGAGAATATGTCTATGCTTATCTATGTTAAGAATTCAATAGTATTTTCAACATTTTTAAGTGCTGCTATTTTTTGTTGTTATCGCATCTTTTTTTTTTTTTTTTTAAAAATAGTCATATAATTTTTATAAGTTGTCACCAAAACATTTTAAAAGGAAATAAATAAAACTTTCATAATGAAAAGTTTCATATTTTTTTATAATGTAACTCTAAATATGAGATGCCATAATAAATTATAGTGAGGTTTCGGAAAACAATTGCAAAATACCAATGATAATGATCAAATGTTATTACTTATCTATAATTCCATATTGTCTAGATATTCCAATCTTTATTTGGGTGAAAGGTTTACGATAAAAACCAAATAAAAACAATATTAAATTAGAATGCTTACAATCACTTCTATTTCTGTTATTATTATCATCATCATTTATAGTTATTTTATTTCTTTATTTTTTGTTTTATTGATTTCAAATTTTTTTAGAGCTTTAGATTTCTGATATTTCTTTTTAAATTGTGATATTTTTGAAATACATAAACACATATAAACAAATAAATAAATAAACAATTTTAAATAGACTACTGCAAAAAACAAAGATCTCTCCAGTGGCATTCTAAAGAAAAACAGTAAAAAAGATAGGATTATTGACCAACTGAGATAATTTGAGATGGTAAGGATTTTAATTGTTTTTCTTTACTATTCTACCAGATATACTAAAACAATAAAGGTAATTAAAAATAGCCAAATTAACCATTTGGATATTATATGAACTAGATATTTAAAAAAAAAAAATCTAGGAATTTGGAAAGTTTGAAAAATATTTCACGTTATAGTAATTAAATAAACTATCTTATTACCCCAATAATGAAAATTATTATATCATTATTTATTTGAATATTAATCGATTACACTGTCAGTAAACTTTAATTTTGTTTATTTTTTTTATGTACACAGTATAGCAAAAACAAGAATGTATTAGATGATCTTCAAAATCAAAAATATCTACTGTTAGAAACTCTTCAAGCAATTGTTCAAACAATTCCTTACGAGGTTAGTCTCCTTCTAACTTTTTTTTTTTTTTCAAGTAAAAAATCATATTTATTTATGCATATATATATATTACTAAGAAATGTTACTAAGTAAATAGAATTATTTATTTATTTATTTTAAACTTCAATCTTAAATAAATTTTACTAAAACTGAGTTAGTATTATTTTAATTACAAAATAATTCGAATTTGGTACTGACTAAAATAGTTTTTTTCTGAACGCAGGAAATAATCAAAAAACTACTTAATAAGTAAATGTTTGGAAGTACTACAAATATAATAGTTCCAAACTTTACGCTACTTCAGAAATCTTTTATAAATTATTAGCATTGTTATTTGATCATTTATATTTACTTTTTTGCATAATATAAGTGCTTTATACACAGACAATGAATAATTGTCACCTCAAATATTTATATAATAGGACAAAAACAAAAGCACAGGGTAATTCAATATTTGCAGAACATGAGAAAACTACTGGCCACATTTTTCACCCGTCAGCAGCAAGTATTGTTTGTAGAAAACTGATACAAAAAGAAAGGTTAAAGAAGCTTGCTACACAGCAAGCGATCCTACAGCAATTAATCGAAGAGAAGCTTGATTTTTCATTTAAAAAAAAATGGACTTTGTGAATGACGCACGTAGGTTTAAATATGTTTGCATAGCATGTGCATAATATATATTTTTTCATTAAATTTAATGCTGTAACCATAGGATTGCATATTTCCCGAAAGCGCTCAAGTGAATATTTTATTAAATTTTATTTTTAAGTTTCATCGTCTGTGTGTAAAGCACTTATAGAATTATATTTTAGCATTGAAGTAAAACTTTATCTATTTTTGCATAATAGTTTATTTTAAAAATTAACAAATTACTATATATAAGTACACTGTGTATTTTTTACTCTCAAAGGTCTAAGAACGACCAAAAGATAGGTATGCTCTTGATTTTATATAGATAAAAAAAAAAAAATGAAGGCGGAGGGAATGTTAATAAATGTAGTTTTTTTTTTTTTTTTTTTACAACTACAAGCTATTTTATCGAACATAATTTAATGGTAAATATTTTTTAAATAGATGTGTTCATTACTTACGTATTACTTAAAGCTAGGGTTTTTGTTACAATGAATATTGCGTCCACTTTCAATATACACAAATTAGTCTCTTGGCCAATAAAACTTTAAAATCTTTTGAGGTTCTAATAAATGTTAGAATTGTTTGCAGGTAGACAGAATATAGTCAATTAGAAATAACCATCCAATGTTAATCAGTAAATGGGTGTCTAGCTTCTTTTTTTAACTATAGAAAAAAATGTGCCGCCCGCAATTAGCAATTTTGGCAAATAAAAACATTCTCTTTCACAGTTCTTTTATAAAAAAGCATTGAAAAACCTATCTAATTAAAAATTATTTTGCCTTTTATTTACTAATAAATTACACAAAAAATATTTTAACTGATACAATTCTGCTTACCAAAATACCAAATAAAATATCTATTTCTGTTCAAAATGATCAAATAAATAATTCTGGTTTATAGAAAAAACTTCAAAATATATACAATGAAATTATGCATATAAATAAATAAATGTATCGATTTAAAAAAAAAAAAAGAATACTTTTATTTATATGGACTGAATATAACTTTTTTAAACATTCTTCAGTTTTCCAAACTTTTCTTTCGAAAGTTTAGCGAATAATTTTGGTTTTATTGACCCGCTTATCTCTTAAAATAGTAAATAGATTCTCTTTAATTTTCAATCTCTCTATAGACTAAAAAGTAAAATTCTAGGTTGATATTAAATTAAATATCTTTGGAATCTTTCTGATGATTCTCAATTTGTTTTCAAAGCATGTCATTGACTTAGAAAGTATAATAAGTTCTAAGTTTTATTTTAGCAATTCATTGACTTCATTAATCAGAGTAATTTTTAAGAAGATTATTTAATAATACATTAGTAACAAAATAGTGATCAAAATGTTTAATGACTTAAAACTTTGACTTCTTCTGCAATAAGCTTTTAAATATAAAATTATGTAGCACCGATTAATGTAGAATTAAAAAAAAAAAAATTATAAACGGCACCCGCACACACATACACATACAAATACTTTTAAAAAAGTAACTTTCATTTGTATAATTAAGTATTTAAAAATAAAGTTTAATAATATACAGAAATGCTTTTGGCAAAAATTCATATTCTGTATATATATAAAACCAAAATTCTCTTTAACACCAATGTGTGTGTGTATATGTATATAAATAATAAATGAAAAGTTAGTTATATGATAAATTATAAATTAAAAGTTAATGATAAATTCCAAATTAAAAGTTAAACATAAGTTTCTTATATCTATGCAAACAAAATAAAAAAAAATAGTATATGTATTTTTTTAATCTGTTTAATTAATATTTTGAGTTGCTGTCTTTTAATTCGTAATAATTAGAGGAAAAAGTAAAAATAATTTAACAAAACATTCTTCAATGAAATAATGCATCATTTGAAAAATGTTATCAGAATGATAAAAAAAGTACTAGTTTAATAAGAGGATGAATAGGTGATACATCTTAACTAGATATTCAAAATAAAGTAAAAAAAAAAAAGTAAATTACCTACATTTCACAAGCTATAAATTCAGTAATAAATCCTTGAATTATTTTTTAGAAGAATGACTTATTAATCTACTATTTCTTTTGTGTTCATTATTTTAAAGTAAGCAACTATTTTTGATAAATAAACACATTGAACGTACTTATGGGTAATTTATAGTTATCAATAGTTTTTGAAATGCTCTAGAAGTTATTTTATACATTTAAATTTGCTTTAAATAATAACTAAAATTTTATTATAATATTATAAATAGTATAATAGCAATAAAATATTGAATAAAATGAAAAACCAATTATGCATATGCATTAGAGAATCAAATTTGTTATACTTTTTCAGTTTTAGTGATAAAATATAATATAGAGTTATGTCATAGCTGAAAGATAACAAAACAATTTTTTTATTGATGGTTTTTAGAAAATAACATATTTATTTTTTAACAAAAATAATTTTTGATTGTAGCATGAATAATAAATAATTTTATAATGCAGGTTTAGATAAAATATGATGCTAATTATAGACAATTTAGACACAAATATAATTAAGAAATAAATAAAAAGAAAAATGTATCATATTTTATGGATATGTTAATGATATATTATATATAGCAAGAGTCGCCAAACTTTTAGACATTGGAAGCAACTTTTTTAGTGAAAGTGTACCTGATGGTGATTATGTTTTTTGCAGGGCTTCGAACTGGAAACTAGAAAAAAAACATTATTTTTGTCAGAATGGGAAAAAATAAAGGTTCAAAATCCTAGTTTTTTTTAGAATATATTTACAAATTAGTGGGGTTTTTTATAAGGGCTTTTTCAATACTCAAAAATATTGGTGAAGTTTTTAGACAATATAAACTGATGAATTTTTTTTCAATAAGATATGAACTGTTGGAAAACATTTTATATGACTACTATTAAATTGCCTCAGCTACCTCTAATATTGCAATGAACTGTTCTCCACAAGGATACTCATATATGGTATTAACTCACTCTCAAACTGCTAATTTTTATGTTATTTTGCTGAATTTACTGTCATTTTATCACAAAACCCTATGTATATGATGCTGCTCTCTTTATAATTATTTTACAATTAAAAAATCAATAATATTTAAATTTAAAGTTATAACAATGAGATAAGGCCTGCCTTCTCCTTCCAAAGTGCTGATTGGTTGTTGTCCATTCTCTACAAAAGGGAGTGCTTGTCGACAATTTTGGCAGTTCTAAGTTTTTGTTTTGATTTTCAAGGTGAAAATGTATGTTTTAGAGTATTTTTTTTTACATATTTATTATTATTTTCATAAAATATGTGGGAAAATATAATTATTTTAGAAAATAGTTCAGATTTTAGTAAAAATTATTTACTTTTAGATTAAAGTAAATTGAGAAAGAAATCAATGATAAAGGCTGTATTTTGTAATCAGTTATGAAAAGTACATTTTATGTTGTCTGCTATAGATTATTTTTATCAATTATAAATAGAAATTTATTTTTAAAAAACTTTTGTTTACATTAATAATCTGAAAAATTATTGATTAGCTTTTTAGAAACTAAACTAAAATGAGTATCGTTTTAAAAGACTAATATATTTTTACTGTTGATTCTGTAATTGAGCATTCAAAAATTTAGAACTTTAATTTACTTGGCCAATAGGTATTTTGAATGAAGTAAAAGTTAAGTTACAATTATTAAATTACTTTATAAAATGTTTTAAAAAATTCACAACTTTTTTGTTTTAAAATCAGTTCATTAAAATCCTTGTTTCTCCAAGACAAGTTATTTTCATTTCTCTTTGGGAAAATGACAAATATTTCTAAGAATTTTATCTCTTACACAAAAATAATTTAATTCTTTTCAGCTTCTTCCAATCTGTATTTATTATAAATGCAACTATTTTTAAATGAGAATAATTTTGAATTTTTACTTTTTTATTTTTTATTATTTTTTATATTCAAATCAGCTCTGAATTTATCACTATAATTTGTCCATATTTACAACAGCTTCATGGTCAACTTTCAGATACCTTGCAGTCAACTAACTGGTCAACCATAGTCAACTTCTTGGCTATCGCTGATGTATAGAAAGCAAGGGAAAAAAATATACTTTTTAAAGAATTAACCTAAAAATTAAATTAAATTAAATTTACTAAAAAAAATTTACAAATTTTATAATTTTTTTGATGTAATAAATATTTAAAATAATAAATATCTAATAATATTACTTAATATAAAAAATATTGCTATCAATGCTCTTAGAATAATTGATTTATTAAAATCATTGTATCAAAAACTAGTTTTCAAGTATAAAAGTTACTTACTAACTTCTGATTTAAATAAAAATGATAAACAAAAATTTTATTTTTTAATCATATATAAAAATATGTTACACATCTTCAAATTACAACCATAAATATCCAGCCAAATCTCATCAACTATTGTTATGGCTATATGATATATATTGTAACTATAACAAATCTGATGCAGCTCATATTGGTTATATTACAAAGCTGCAGGAAAATTTTTTTTAATAAAAACTCATATAAACTGACTAATAAATATACAAATTGCCATTTGTATATGTATGTGTATATATTGAAGCAATTGATGCCTAATCATCATTGATGTTTCATGTTTCACCATCTAGACTAACCTCCTAGGGGTCCGCAATTCAGACCTTGCTATAAATATATGCTATTCACTCACACACTGTATGCCTAATGATTAGAGAAATTAATAAAATTAAAACTATTTGTAAAGTAAAACAGTAGTGTGTGTGATACGTATATATATGAATGAAGCAATAATGTTATTAATGTTTATTGCTGACAACTAAACATTTTCTTTATATAATTGTAATTTTTTTTTTGTTATATCTATATGTATTTTGATTTAAAGTATTTAATTAAACTATTGGAATGTAACAACAAAGAAAAATGGGAAGGCTTGAAATACTGAAATTATCTTTATCTCTAGTCAGATCATTGTCTATAATTAAAATTTATAAATCTTAATTAAGATAGAAAACAAATCGTTCATCAGTTGTTGTCGAATGATTTAAAATAGCTAAAAATGGTATTTTGAGCCTTATCTGTATAAAAACATGCTGTTAATTAAATGTTGTTTGTAAAGAGATTATAGAGATAGTGTATAAAAAGAGCCCATAAGACTTTTTAAAGTTAGTTGATGATTTTCACTTGATAAGTTAGTTACTTGATAAATCAGTTAGTTACTTTCGCTTGATCAGTTGGTTACTTTTATGTTCCTGATTCAAAAAGTGTTGCCAGACTATCATTTAAGAAGTCAAGAGAAGTTTAATGCCATGGAGCGTGAGTAGTGGAGCCATCTGCCTTTCTTTTTCCTCTTGGAGGACTGTCTACCAGCCATCAAAATTCCATCTGTCTGGCCATATGAGATGATGTAGAATTGCCAACCTGCCTGCCTGCCTGCCGCTGTGCTGATATATTAGGTAAAATCATGTAATTTAGAGCTGCCTTAATACGAACATTCATGGGTGATTTATAATTTGTAACTAAATTAAGTCATAGATCCATATATGATGTTTTGCTAGTTTTGCTCGTAAACTCTCTCTCTATAATCCTTTATTAATAAATACTTATGTAATTCTAAATATACATTTGCTTTCACGTTTAATTTTTGTTATAACTTTATGTGGCTCAATTAAATGTATATAACTTATTTTGTTTAATATATATATTATTTTCTCTAATATGTCGGTATCAATCAATCTCATGACTTTAATTAAATTCATTAGTAAAATTATATTCATTTGTTTATTTAAAATAGAAATTGTTCACTAGGTTGGTTGTATACCTAGAAGTATTTTATTGTGGATGCTTATTTTATTTTGTTGTTTAGTTGCCTTTATAAAAGATTGCGACACCTAATATAAAATTCCACCTTCTCTTACCATTGCCCAGAGGGCTAATTCTCCAGTTAATACGTATATGGGAATCGAATTTTAAATATAAATTTTATTAGCTTAATATTAGAAATAGAAGTTATTATTCATTATGATTTGTTAAATGACTCAATTGAAAACAGATTATTGCGCAAGAGGTTAGACAATTTCCAAGTTTTAAAATAATGTTATAAAATTATATTCATGTCCAATAACGTTGCTGGCATACCTTTTCTTTATTCTGATATTTTATCTTTTCCATTTCTTGATTGTTTTGTTATTGGGGACATCGAAAGCTTAAAGCTCCCATCCTACTTTTTAAAATTGTTCGTAATCAGAGACACTACTCTCTGTGGAATGTAAGATTTATGAGGATTATGTGCTGCAGATGGCAGTACATAATGATCTGGGATCTCAAACTCAGCCTCTCCTTCGATATCGCTCCACCAGAATGCACGGACATATCAAATCTAAGTTCGTCTCAAATATTCTTTTAAAATGATAAAATATCCACAATCGCCATGAGACTTTATTTCGTTATTGTATGCTAGTATCGTTACCGTCCGCCTAACCTTTAGTAAGTCGCAATGATGTGTTAAAGATAATGAGTCATTTCATAAAAATACGTTCAGTTCAGAGTTAAAAAGCTTTCTTTGAAAAACCATTATCGATTCCCATAGACATAGACAAATGTAAATTGTTTATTATATCATGTAATCTTGTAAATAAAGAGCATTGTTTGTTTCTTATTTCTAAAAGATGTCTTTGTCAAACAATGCGAATAAAAATATAAATAATGGTTCTCCAAAGAAATACATGATTGAAATCATATATTTTGCCTGTTATCAAATAAATCATTTACTATTAAAACTGTCACGATCTTTTATATTTATTTTCAGCATCCACAACGCTCCGTAGCAAAAGTTTTCTTTAATTAGCTTATTAACTCCGCATAAGTTATAAAACACTATAAAATTGTATCTGTAAAATTATATTTATTAAATGAATGATAGAGGGTATTTTATACAACAAATTCCCAAGTCTTGTAAATAAACAATATTGTCCCAAGCATGAAACTATTTGGTAAAATATACATACGTTTCTTTAATCTTTTGTAATATATATATATGCGTTAGTTTAATATTTAATAAATATATCTATTTCATGTAAATCCTGGTTTGTCGTTGAATTATTATTTAGAACTATTTTCTTTAGCTAATAAATTAGCATTAGTGAATAAATAACTATAATTAATGTAATTCCTGGGCTACTCCGACCTCGATCATCATCATCAGTCTGATCTTATGTTCTACCGCTTTGCTTCTGGGCATGGATTTAAAATAATTTTACTGTGTCATCAGAATTGTTGTTCATTGGGTCAGAAATTCAAAGAATAGGCAAATAGGTTAGAATTCAGGACTGCTCTAGACCTGTGTATCTCGAGCAGGATCGGATTCGAGGTACTTTTGCTTAGGATTTGAATCTTGTTAAGTGAGCATACTATTTTGACCGGTACAATATATGGTGCTTGAGGAAACTGCCTAAAAAAAATTTAAAAAATTAGTTTATGCATTTGATCATATTTTATAAATTTACTTAGTAATATGTGAAATAATAATGATAAATTGCAATGTAAAGCAAGAAAGAAAAGTAATCTCTATATGTGAAAGAATTTGAATTGCATAGTTTCTAAAAATTTAAATTTGAACTTTTTTAGTTTTTCTATTTTAAATTGAGTTTTAAATAAAATCTTCATGTCTTTATGGTAAAATTGATGTCAAGTTTAAATATAATACTAAAATTTTGGAATTAAACTGTTAGTTAATGTAAATAAAGAAAGAGAGGCAGAAAAACTATTTTTCTTTCATTTATTTATGTAGCAAATCATAATAATGAATATTGTTGAGTTTATTCCAGAGTATTTTGATTATACATATTCATTATAATAAGAAATTAATATATAATGAAATCTTTAATATCAATAAATGTAAATTTTTATGGAAAAAATATCAAAAGAATACTTGATTATTTAATAAACAATATAAGCAAATTGATATACCACAAAACAAAATTGTTGTAATATACAAAATAGAATGCTCAAGATATGATAAAATGCATATTTATAATACAATTAAATCTATAACAGAATGAGGAAAGAAACATAATGGATGTAATAAAAAAGATAATACATATCAGATTCATTTATGTATTTTAAAGATAAAATAAATTTGAAGTATGTATAATTTGATATTTGATTAATAAACTAAATGTTGTAACAAATATTTTAGCATCTCCTTATTTAAAAAAGATTGCCAGTTAATTCAAAATGACATTTTCATTAGTTCTTTTGGATGTATATAGTGATTAACACACATAAATAATTATGGAAATAAGCTGAAATCCATCATAATTCAGATGTTAACACAGCCTCATTTAAATATGGTCTAGATCTGTGATGGATTTCACTTTATTTCCAATTTTATTAAATCTGCTAATCCTATGAACTATGTAGGACAAATAATGTAAATATTTTGTATTCATTGAGCAATCTAGTAAATAAAGAAATGTTGAAATATTTATTAATAGAATTTGGCCTATTACTCAAGATTGGAAATGTTGGTAGGAAATGTTATATTTATTATATTACAATTATTTAACTTAAAATTATTCATTTGCATGGACTTAAAAATTAGTATAAAATAGACTTTTCCATAAAAGTTAGAACTGTAGTATATATGACCGAATCTGTGTTTACATCTGAATTATAATGGGGTTTCTTCTTGTTTTTAAAAATATTTATATCTCTTCATTTCTGTACAGATCCGTGTCAGTTAATGCAAATGTCGTTTTGTATTGGCTAATAATCTTTACTAGATTTACTTACTCTAAAGGAATATTAAAATGTTTATTAAGAGGATTTGGTTCACTAATCAAGACCAAATTACATATAGTTTTGAAAAAAAAATACTGTATTTATTATATAAGCAGAATCATCAATGGTGATAATCATGCATTTGTAATTAAACAGATATAAAGTGAAAGATAATTTAAATGGGTAAAATAATATAAAATGTTGTATTAAATTTATTTTTCTTTCATGTGTGTATGTAATAAATATATTAGAAATTTATTTTATTTTTTAATTGATTCAGTTATAATTAAAAATCAGTCAATAGGATTTATAAGTTTAAGACAAACATAATAAAAAAGATACGCATAGAAAAATATATTAAAAATATTAATAATTGGCACAACCTTTAAAATAAACAATTAACAAATACGTGCTTATATATATATGGAATTATTATATATCTTAGGTAGTATCTTACTATGTCTCATTTATAATGATCGGATTATTAAAATAAAGAAAACTACATTATTACATATAACATACCAACAATTAATTATCGATGGTGTCAACTTTATAAATGGGTTTTGCAGTTCATATGGACAATGTTCTAATGGCTTATTCTTATGAATCCATGGTAGTTCTTTATGCACAATTAAGAATTCAAGCATTTGGTGGATTTGATGACTTTATTAGCCTTTGAACTAGAGTTTTGGAATAAGGTGTAAAAAGAGAGAATTCCTGGTGGAACGTTTTGATATTTATCAATCCAGGTGTGGAGAGGTTGGAAAATCCCATATTGGTCTTGACAATTTCTAGCTCCATGGATGATGACTTCTCTCCTATGATGTTCCCCTTGTTTTCAGCAATCCATGATTATTTTAGTCGATATTCATATAAATATTTTGTAGTTGATATTAGTTGGAGAAGTGTCAATATTCTTCTACTACTGCATTTTTCATATTTAAATCCAGAAATTTATACTGAGAAATCAACGGTGATTTCCTTTTTTTTTTTTTTTTTAGAGAATTGAATGTTCTATTCTGTCCATGAACTCTTTGCTTAGATGTTTTAAAACTAAATGTTTCTATTCGTTTTCTCAAATCCTTCTGAAAGATTTCTTCAGCAGTATTGCGAGTTTGTTGTATTAATTGATACAAACCTTCAGATTTTTCTTTTAACTTCTTTATACAGGAAATGATGAATTTTATTACTCAGGTAAAAGTTTTTTTTTCTTAAACAAAAAAGTTTGTTTAATATCCTCTTTATATATATATGTGTGTGTGTGTGTTAAAACGAAGATTTGCACCGGTTAAATATATAAAATACATTTTTTGCGAGTTCATCTGTGTTAAAAACTTTTAATATTAATATACTGACGTTTCGATTTGGTCACACAAGCCATCCACAGAATTATAAAAGGTAGAAAGACGGTTGTAGAGGCGCTACAATCACTGATTTGAATAAAATGTTAAAATTCCACCAATAGCAAAAATGTTAAATTTAGGAATGTTTTTTAAAAAAATCTTTCCAAATAGGAGGAAGTTTGCATGTATCATCTTGCTTATTGATACAATCTGGCCTTTTAAGTATCTCAATGGCTTCTCTAATTTTACACTGGTGGGGATTATCACATCTGGATATGATCCTGGTACTAGAAAAATCAATTTTATGACCTGAATCTATAGTATGGAGTGAAAGTGCTGATGATGATGAATGTTGTTTAACTGCATTAGCATGCTAATCTCTCCTAACACTGATGCAAGATTACTCATACCCATGTAAGAAGCTTTACAATTTTTACATGAGATTTGATAGACACCATGAGATTCAAGTGAGATTAAGTCCTTAGGCTTGGTTATTATATTGCTGATCTTTTGATGAGCAGAAAATGCTGTATCTATTGTAACGTTTATTTATATACGTTGCAAATATATTGGCATTTGGTAAAAGCTAAAAAATAAAAGTAAATTTAGATTTTTTTTTGACTAATTTTTTTTTTAAAAAATAACGTACAATGAAAGTTAAATTTTTCTTTCGTATTTTTTTTTATTTAACTGGAAATAAAAGTAGAATTAGAGAGAACAAAAGAATTCCAAAAGCAAGTAAAAAGATAAGCTAAAAGAAAAATATTTTAGCTAATTAAACATGGCTGAAAAACTTGATAAAAAAAATAGAGACTTTGTAACATAAATTTTGTAAAGAATATATAAGATTATCAACGTATATTTTGACAAACAAAAGATATGCGCAGAAGTCGGAAAACTGAGCCTCTAGAGAATATAAAAGGCAGAGATCAGTTTGAAGAACATCTTGTTTTTCTGTTTTTCCTTTGGCTGGTTTTGGATTATTAAATCCAAAACCACTTCACAATGAAATAATCCTTCATGCGGGAGTAGACCGGGGCTTTAGCTGACATCATTAAGAAGATGGATACTAGAAAAGCCTCTGCAACTAGCTTTCAGAACAGACTACAAGATCAAAGGCCGAGCTCAATTCTAACCAAAAAAAAACTATGCATAGTAAGCTACAATCTTCATGAATTCACAAAACTTACCGGTAAGCTATGATTCATTATTCCCGATTGTGACAAAATTAAATGTTGGCAAACAATTTTTAAAAATATGTTTAAACAATCCCAATAGAGACATTAATTTTCTTGTGCAAGGGACATTCATTTTAGAAACTTTCTAGAAGAAATTTGGAAGTGAACTGTAATTGTGAAATTGTTTTTTTTATTAATTCATTTATATCCGAATTAGTGTGTGTTCTCTCCAGTTTAATTAACAATTTAACGTTAAATATTTCCATTTGTTAGAATAAAAAAGATTTTACTTTTATCAATCTTTTTCATTGTGCGTTATTAATAATAAAGTTATTATTTTTTTAGTATTAAATTTATTATTAGTTTAATAAGATTTAAAACGGAATTTACCTTTGCCAATATGTTTGAATAAGCCCAGGAATAATAATCTTAAAAAAATAATTCTCGTTACGGTATGATGTAATACCGATTAGCTTAAAAGTATTTTTTTTTTATTTGTGAGATGTTATATGGCGATTTCAGCGAATTCTTAGGAATTCTGGCACCCAGATTAAATAAATTAAAAGCTAATTTCATCAATAGCACAATTCTCAACAATTAATAGGCCGAGTTGATCAGGAAATATAGCTATGTTTTTAGAATAGAAATATAACTTTCTTCTTTTTTGACATAGCTTGATCAACTCACGCGCAGTTTATATTAGCATGTAGAGGCCTAACAAAACGGAAAACGTTATACTATATTATAGCATTTTAATATACATCCAATACTGTCTGTAGTTCCTTTTACATATGGAACACAAATCCTAATAGCTGAATTTTCATCTTTTTATTTCCTATTTTGTCTATGTTGGGCTTGAAATAAGGCTTTTTTTATAAATTTGTAATTATAACTATTTGCTAATAAAACACTATTAATATGATTTATTTCTTTTTTTAGATGTATCTCATCTGAAAGGTTAATTGCTTTATTTAAAAGAGTTTTGGCTACAGAAATTATCTGAGTTGGGTGATGATGAGAATGGAAATGTAAATATCTTTCTGTGTGTGTATCCTTTCTGTAAATAGAAAAAGATAAACTATTTGGTATTCTGATGACTAGAACATCAAGAAAAGGGAGTTTTCCATCAGACTCTGTCTCCATTGTAAATTTAATATGAGGATGCATATTATTTAAATGTAAAAACAAATAATTTAATTTATTTTTTCCATGTTGCCATATGACAAAAGCATCATCTATGTATCTGAGCCAAATGAGAGGTTTTAAAGATGATGATTCTAGTCAGTGATTGTAGTGCCTCTACAACCATCTTTCTACCTTTTATAACTCTGTGGATGGCTTGTGTGACCAAGTCGAAATGTCAGTATATTAATATTAAAAGTTTTTAACATGGATGAACCTGAAAAATATGTATTTTATATATTTAACCCATGCAAATCTTCATTTTAACATTATTAACCTCTACGGGGAGGAAATTTTTAAACAGCTTCGTATATTTGAAAGAACGTGGATTAAGAAATGTAAGTTACTTTGTAATTTATCTTTTCTATTAGAGTGCAAAAATCACTACGTTATACCCACTTGCTGTAAAATTGTGTTTCACAAGAACAATTATAATGTTAGTAAAATTCTAAGGAAAACAAGCAATATTATTTTAAACTCTTTTATTAAAGAAACTCAGAAAAATTTAGACAAAATTGATAAAGTATTGCTACATTTATGTTTATTCCTTTGTAATAAAATACATCCTTTACTGTGGACTAGTTTTGATCGTATTGCAAGTTTTAGATCATTTAAAGTTTCAGAATTTGTAACAGCAAAGCAAAAGAAAAAATTGCAAATGCTAATTAGAACACAATCCCCAAACATTATGTATCCAAATTAAAAAACCGTTTATAATTTATCTAGGAAAGCTCTCTCTACAGATGAAATTTCGGTTTTAGAAAAAGGTTTCAATTTTGCTTTAACACCTTTCTGGATACCTTTTGAGAAAATTGTTTGTAATGTTGAATCAGCTCTTGATAAAATTGATTCTCCATTGGCTGATTTGGCTAGAGCTGAGATTTGTAATATTTTAAAAAAAGCTAAGCTTCCTAAAAATAATATTTTAAAGAAAGAAAGACAAGCATTAAATAATATAAAATCAGACAAATCAATTGTTGTACTTCCAGCTGATAAAGGTAATGCCACAGTTGTAATGGATCGTGACATTTACCATAATAAAATTTTAGATCTGCTTAATGATAAAACTTATAAACTATCAAAAAGAGATCATACTACGTATTTGGAAAAACCAACAAAAGCTATTATTAATAAATCACCTATTGAAACAGAGATAAAAAATAAAATAATCCCTCATGAAAAATCTTGTGTCTGTCCAAAATTTTATGGACTTTTAAAAATTCACAAACCAGATACCCCCCTTCGTCCAATAGTAAGTGCAATAGGTTCTCCAACTCATATTTTAGCTAGATACTTATCGTATTTCATTAAACCTACAATCCCATCTATTAAATCATATATTAAAAACTCTCTTCATTTTATTTCTGTTTTTAAAAAGTTTAAAAATTAATGCTAATGACATTCTGGTCAGTTTTGATGTCGTGTTTTTGTTTACAAACATTCCAATTGATGAAGCTTTAAATATAATCTCACAACGTTGCAATTTACCAGACCATATTATTGCTTTGATTAAACATTGTCTCTTAAATACATATTTTGTATACAATGGACAGCATTACAGACAAGTTTTTGGTACACCTATGGGCTCACCTATCTCAGGAGTAATAGCTTATTTATTCATGGAATATATAAAAACTCGTGCTTTAGAATCATCATCTTTAAAACCTCTCATTTGACTCAAATACATAGATGACACTTTTGTCATATGGCAACATGGAAAAAACAAATTAGATGATTTTTTCTTACATTTAAATAATATGCATCCTCATATTAAATTTACAATGGAGACAGAGTCTGATGGAAAACTCCCTTTTCTTGATGTTCTAGTCACCAGAATACCAAATAGTTTATCTTTTTCTATTTACAGAAAGGATACACACACAGACAGATATTTACATTTACATTCTCATCATCACCCAACTCAGATAGTTTCTGTAGCCAAAACTCTTTTAAATAGAGCAATTAACCTTTCAGATGAGACACATCTGAAAGAAGAAATAAATCATATTAATAGTGTTTTATTAGCAAATAGTTATAATTACAAATTTATAAAAAAAAGCCTTATTTCAAGCCCAAAATAGACAAAATAGGAAACAAAAAGATAATAAATCAGCTATTAGGATTTGTGTTCCATATGTAAAAGGAACTACAGACAGTATCAGACGTATATTAAAATGCTATAATATAGATACAGCATTTTCTGCTCATCAAAAGATCAGCAATATAATAACCAAGCCTAAGGATTCAATCCCTCTTGAATCTCATGGTGTCTATCAAATCTCATGTAAAAATTGTAAAGCTTCTTACATAGGTATGAGTAATCATCGCATCAGTGTTAGGAGAGATGAGCATGCTAATGCAGTTAAACAACACTCATCATCATCAGCACTTTCACTCCATACTATAGATTCAGGTCATAAAATTAATTTTTCTAGTACCAGGATCATATCCAGATGTGATAATCTCTACCAATGCAAAATTAGAGAAGCCATTGAGATACTTAAAAGGCCAGATTGTATCAATAAGCGAGATAATACATGCAAACTTCCTCCTATTTGGAAAGATTTTTTTAAAAAACATTCCTAAATTTAACATTTTTGCTATTGGTGGAATTTTAACGTTTTATTCAAATCAGTGATTGTAGCACCTCTACAACCATCTTTCTCCCTTTTATAACTCTGTGGATGGCTTGTGTGACCAAGTCGAAATGTCAGTATATTAATATTAAAAGTTTTTAACACGGATGAACCTGCAAAATATGTTTTATATATATATATTAAGCCAGTTCATGCTAATCTTTTTACTTTATTGTCATCTTCGGCTAAGCATTTAAATAAACAATTTGTTAAACAAAATCATAAAAAAAGATAAGAAAAAAAAAACATTGAGTTTTTATTTACTTTAATATTATATACATTATTTTTTTATTTTTGATTAAGTTTATTCATCCTTGTATGTAGTGATATACATTTGAACTGTTAGCTCTTTTAACGCATACATGTTTTACATAACAAGGGGCCCTATTAAACCTCATGGCATTAACTAAATAAAAAGATAAATAAATATGCTACTATATTTATAATAATGTTGTACATAATATGAAGTTTATTTATGTTAATAAGGACATGTAGTGACTATTCTTTATGGGATCAGGATGGGAAACTTTGGTATAAATGAAGAATAACCATGAATGTCTAAATGAGTTCTTACCAACTTTGTTTTAAATTTTATTATCTAAATAATAATAGTCAATGTAAATATGTTTATTAAATTTATTTAAATGTTAAAACATGTTTAAACACATATCGTGATTATTATTTTCATGTAAACAATATATTATATGCACTCCTATTAATAGACATACACTCATTTTACATATATTAAGAATATGATGATACAAATATTCCCTGAACCTGAGAACCACATAACATCACCCTGAGTTCGAAATCGGAAATAGTGGGAGTAAATTATAATACATAGATGATAAGTTAAGGTTAAAATCAGTAGTTATTTAAATATTACTCTCTTCTCTCTTAAATATGAGTTTAATATAAGAAGGTATGCATGAAAGTAGATAATAATAATACACTCTTTTTACTCATCAGAATGAAGACATCCAGATTTGTTCACACCACAGGTAGACTGTTCTGTTACATTGGAGTACAATTTGAGTACATAAAAGTACAATCATCTGTTCATCTCATTACATTTGGTGACCAAAGTATTAGGCATCAATCAGATGGTTATCGTATTGCACCTGGTAAAATTGATGTAATGATGACTTGCATTCCAAGACCATATAAGTATTTAGGAATCTGATCACATACATAAGAACCATCCTATTACAATATATATATATATATATTTTTTTCCCCTTTCCTCCCCCCCCCCCCCCCCCCCCCCCCCCTTCTTCCCCCCCCCCCTCCCCCTCCCCTCTCTTTTTTTTTCAATTTCTCCCCACTTTTACTTTTATTTCTCATTTTCTTTTTTATTTTTTTAAAATTTCCACCCTTTCACAATCCAACACCCACAATCCCACCAAAACCCCTAAATAAAATAATATTTTATTTTTTATTTTTTTAAATATAAAAATTTTATTTTAAATTTCCTTTTTTAATTTATTTATTTTATTATAAATATCTCTATCCCTCCCTTTTCACTCATTTCATTCAATTTTAATATAATTTCAAAATTTTCAATTTCCCTTTTTTTTATATTCATAATTATATCTTTCCCTTTTTTTCTTTTTAATCCAATTTTGATAAAATAAACAAAATAAACAAACCCCATCTTTCTTCCCACCTCTCCCTTTCCTTTCCCTTTCTTTTTTAATTTTTTATTTTTTTTTATTTTTTAAAATACTTTTTAAAAATCATTTTATCTAAATTTTTTTTTTTTTTTTTTTTTTATATTTTTTTTAACAAACCCCTCCCCTTTATTAATATTATTGAAAATCAATAATATATATATCCACCTATATATATATATATCCATATATATATGTACAGTGTCTACATTAAACTTAATGTAATTAGAAGAGACTTGAACTCAGACTTCCAAGCTCCCTAAAGCTATGCACTCCCTCTTATACAACAGATACACCTGACCACATACATATGAAAAAATAAATGATCTCCAATATATGTGTTTTGTGCTAAACCAGCCCTCATCACCTGGTCTAGATCATAATCACTGCTCAGTTTATATTAAGATAGCAAATCTTCAAACATTGAATGACAAGTTTCAATTTTCTCTACCCTCCAAGTCTTCAAACATCTATATTATCTCTATTCTGTATTTTTAAATGGACATATTAATGTGCTATATGTGAGGAATCAGAGTGACTTAAGGTCAATATAAGTATGAAAGTAATATTGGCATCAACAAGAGTTTTAAGCATTCCAACTTCAGATTTTCATTGAAATGGATGACTGAAGTGTGGGTGATGGAGAAGATTGAAGTATGAAGATTTGTTATCTTAATATATGTGTGGGAGATGGTGATCTAGACCAACTGGTGAATGCTGTTTCACCATATATGTATATTGGAGATCATTTATCTTTTTCACATGTATGTGTCATGTGTTTCAGTTGTATAAGATGGAGTGCATACATGTAAGGCACTTGAAAGTCTAAGTTCTAATATATATATTGAAACAGTAAGATTCGAATTCGAATCTTCTCTCACCCACCACCTTTATCCTACCTAAATTTAAACTTTTTGGTATCGAGTTGTGTGTGTAGCGGTATTAAAATATATATAAACATCTGTTAGATGCACCATAAATGCACACACACTTTGATAACAAATTTAAATTATAAATGAAAATATTTGATATAATTTTAAATTTCTCTTTTAGTTATATAATGTTTATATAACTTTAACTATTTATTTTAAATTATAAACTTTCGTTAATTTATTACTGTTTTTAAAAATTGTATTTTAAATAATAATTTTGAAATTAGATTTTAATTTAAAGAAAAGTAAAAATAATTATATATTCCCTTTGTACTTGAAATTTTGCAAGTAATGGTCGGTGAGAGATAATGGATTAATTAGAGAAATTCCCTAAAAGTTTTAATTGCTAAAAATGTTGAAAAGGTAAAATAAATGCATTAATTGCTAAAAATGTTGAAAAGGTAAAATAAATCTAAACATTAGGAAATGTAGCTTTCTGAATTAATTAAAATCTAAAACTCTGGCTAATGCATTGATTCTCCTCAGGGCAAATGGATTGAGTTAAAAATAAATAGATAAAAATAAAAGATAAGATAAAGAAAGAGAGGAGGACATTTTTTTTTTTTTTTATTTTAATTTTTTTTTTGTGTTTTGGTGTTTTTGGTGTTGGGAACCCCACAAACTCAAATATAAATTTCAAAATAATAAAATGAAAGAAAAAATGTGCCGGTCTCTTCCCCCCGGAGGAGGGCAAACCAACCCCCAAACCCCCAATCTCCCCTCTCACAAATAAAATAATGAGGACGGGCTGCCCAACAAACAAAAAGGGGGGTGCTGTTATGAAAAAAAATCCATAACCTGAGTGCGGGAAAGGACTGCTACTGCTTAAACTAATGAACAATTTGCAACTGACCATAGAACATGAAAAGCTTCCTATAAAACTGGAACCTGTACCCAAGTCCTTTAGAGTACTTTAAAATTCTATTCATAAGCTATAGCTAACTCTATATAAATTGTACACTGATAAAATTAATTGTTAATCTATTCTGTAAATTCTTTTAGTAATTTAGCTTACCTAACTCTGTCTACTTCTTGGGTGTGTATTTCTACTTTTACACTTTATATTATTTAATAATAGCATGCTGATAAGATTTCCGACTGGGCCTCGCCAAATTTTAAATATAAATTCTAATTAAAATGGTTATCATCTTGTGTGGCAACCAAATAGTAAATTTCTTTTCTATACTTCTGTTGGCTGGACAGCTCAAAAATCACCATAATTCTTTAATAGATAAATACATGATTACATGAAACATTGGATGCATGTCTTGAAAATCATATGATTAATATTTATTTATGTTAGATTATTTTGTTTCAGTTATTTTCATATTAATCGACATGCATTCATTGTTTCACTTATTGTAAATACAGGAGTATACTACATAGCAGATGGCAGACATATTAGTTCTTAGAGTAACTACCCCAACTTAGAATTACATTTTAAACTTGCTTTTAATTTTAAATAATAAAGTTATTATTTCAATAAATCCATTAAGTGCACTTTTATGAGAGCAAAATAAGCTATTTATTAAATGTTGGTAATATGGGACTGAGTCATACATTTTATAGTAAATCTTAAAAATATATTATGTTAGTTATATATGTGTTACAGTTTAGAGATGCGATAATCCATCTTCGAGCCTTGGAGATTCCGGATCACACAGTAAATACTGGATCCTAGTCATTCTACACAATTGGACATAATGAATGTTCCTGTAAGGCTTGATGCCAATCATGCAGTCAGGGAGTAATTGTGGCACAGACCCTTACACCTGATGATGCTTATGTGACCTCTTTACCTTTGGGCCTATGGCAAATGCCAACTCGTTATTTTAAATTCATCCATTGGCTTCATAGTTTTAATGTACTGCCACATTTGCATCACACTTCTAAACATACCATGTGTTTCTTTATTATTAATTTTATTATTTCAAGTATGACTCCGTCTCTACATTATATGATATAAATTCACTCTCAAATCAATGTCTGCCCATAATTAATTCCTTATAAATACCTTATTTAATTAAATAAAATATATGTCTGCAGCTAGCTGTTTTTATCATTTTCTAATTTAGTCTCACACATTGTAAAAGAAGACATGATCTTAAAATGCTTACCCAAGAATTCAGGTAGCTAGATTACATCAATAAAATAATTGTACTTCATTAAAAATATAAAAAGTATCGGAAGAAAAATACCACTACTAAAATTTTAATATAGAAATGTTATAATTAAATAATTTCAAACCATACATTTGCCATCATATATTTATTTATTCGACACACCTTTAGTGTAATATCTCCTCAATTATTTAAAATATAAATGTCTAGATTTAATATTATTATCTGTCTAACTCAAAAATAAAGTCTATGAGTCTCTTGCATCTCCCTGATCCCCATGCCTAAAGAAATGTTTATTAATGTAGCATCAAATGCGTTGTTTTGTAGTGTGTATTGTGGAACCAATAAACCATGTTCAAACTCAGTACTACTGGTGATATGATGTACTGTGGCTTCACTAATCTCTATGTGGTTTAGTGTAGTAATAGAATAGTGGATTCTATTTAGAGACAAATTAAATAAATTATGACCTAGAACCTTTCAATTATACTGCTTACATTTATTCAGTATTTCCAACCAATAAGTCATTTGATTATATATTTGCTATTTCTAGCCAAATTTTTAAAGATTTATTTTTCTGACTTTATGTATTCAATGTTATCTTGGGATGGGAGTGATAAAAATACGTTATTTGTTTGTGAATGATAAATGCAGTTGTTAAATTATGATTTTGTATATATTAGTACAATCAAATTAGTCTTATTATCATTAATCTAAATACATAAGTAAAATAAAATTTGAGAAATTTCTATTTCTTTTTTTTAAAATAAATTAAAATTTATTAGATACAATTGAACATGTTTATCTATACATAACAGTGTACATTTCTATTTCTTCACCTCCATTTTTCACACACAAAAAAAAAAAAAATTTAGATTTACAATATTAATAATTTAATTCTGTTTTCAGCAGATATGATCTCTTGATATATTTTTACATCTATATTTTCTTTTTTATTCAAACTTTTTCATGTATTATAATATTAGGAGTAATTAGAAATTCAGTGCTCTGAAAAGCAAAAAAGTACCAGACATATTTTTCAATTATTTTTTTTTTACATTTTTTTATATGGTCCCAAGTCTAAATAATTTGGTCAACTAATATGTAGATATGAAAATTGTTTTCTTCATTGTGGTCTAGATTTATTTGTTTTACACTTGAGTTTTTACAGGGATACCAAATAATGTAGTAGTATAATATTCTTATTTACAGATCACTTCTGTTTTTATTTTGCCAATGATAACTAAAATTCATCACTAAAATTCATCACTGAAATTAATGAATCCAAGTATGTAGCAACTATCTTTTACTTTTTTATAATAGTCAATCTAATAGGTTGAAATTTAAAAAGCCCTAAAATTTTGATTCCAAACTAACTTGTTTGTGCTATATTATAGCGTCCCTTTATCTTTTTGCTAGAAAGATTAATGTTAATAATAATATACTTGAAGGAAAAATCCAAAAACTGATTTGGAAATGGACATATTATAGTACTATTCTATTTTACAGATGATTTTATAATTGCTCTTGGAAGCATAAGAATAAACATATAAAAAAGTCATGTAATATTGTTAGTATATGAAAAATCTTCACAAACATTTTTCAATTCCATATATATATATATTGAAGCAGTCAAATCTAAGTTCGATCCTAGCTTCATGATCTTTCACATGTAGCCAACTTCAAACCCTTGTACTAACCTTGAATTTCCGATGCAATGGGGCTTTATACGTTCAGTCCACACTAGTTTCCTTAAAGAAAAACTATTATAAATGTGTGTTAAAATTAATTCATTTGAGATTTAAAGTAATCATTTCTATTAATAAATTCACGTTAGAATTATTCATGAATTTATATATATTATAACTGCGTGAATTGTGCGTATATATATTTATAAATGTTTAAATATATATAATTGTTCGAATGTTTCATTGCGTCGGGAATGTTTATTTTACTTTTAAATAATATGTTAAATTTTTAGTGATTAAAAGCTACATTCTTTCGATAAGCTTTCAGATTTTCTCTTTCCAAAACAATGGTTAAAGTTTTTATTAATTAGAAATAGATAAGTCTTTAAAATGTTAGGACGGTCCTAATTAAAATCATTTTCTGATGTTAAAAATTCATTTTCTAATTAGAGAATGAATTCAAGTTAATGAGTTTGAAAGCCTTATTAAAGGAATGTATCTAAAAACAACTAGTAAATTTTTTGTAAGATTGATTAGGAAAGAAGTGCTAGCCTAAAGGCATGAGATACAGTATAAAGAGCCCAGGAAAAGTTTCCAAGCAGCTATTATTCCTCATTAAGAGAAGCCATATATATTTCATTAGAGAAGAAGCCACCCAGTTAAATTATGAAGTAAAATAGTGTTTCTACCATGGTGGGGGGGGGCTTAACTTCAAGAGTCTGACTACGGTTCCTTAAGTCCCCTGAAAATCTTCAATGTGGCTGCAATATAAAAATTCATATACCAATCGTAATCTGCCAAAACCTTAGAGAAATCCATCAAAATGCTATTCACATAATTTTCAAAATGCGCGCATACATTTCATCCAACTGGACTCTGCCCTGTGGAAACTCAGAAGCCAACCATGAAGAAATGGTAATATCTTTCCTTTTGAACCTGGCCAGTTCTGAACTTTAAGTTAAAACATCTTTAAGCTATCTACTGTAAAATTGTCTTTTTGTTAATGTTATTTTAAATTATGTAGTAATTCTCTATCTATCTCTAGTCTTTAAATTTAATATCTGTTAACTTTCCTTTTTTACAATGGTGGTTCGTTTATTTAACCCTATTATATATTTGCTAGATGATTATTAATATAATTTTTTTTTTTATTACATGCCAATAATAACTTCAACTTGATAATAATTTCCTTCGTTGCATTTGCCGTGTTAAATAATATTATATTTATTTTTATAGTAATTCTTACCCACTAGAACTAATTTGATACAGTTCTATTAATTATCGAGTTGAAGGATTTATACAATTTTTGCTATTTTATTAATGGCTAATAACAACAAATTATTAGCTCAATTTCTAACCTATGCTCCCGGCCACTTTACTGAGTTTATAATATTCATTTATTCACTTTAATATATTGTTTCGCAAAAAGGTCAATAAAGGAGTTAAATGAATATATTCTAATTCAAATTTTATACTTTCTAGTAATATTCAGGAAGGGCATGGGATTTAGGGCATAATTAATATAATTTCTAATTGCATTAAATACTTTTTGATTAAAGCACGTTTGACTTTAATTTAACTTGATCAGGTCATCACATAGAGCACTCTTTATATAAATTGGGTTTTATTATTTAAATACGATGATTACCAAGTCATCATTTTTCGAACGTTGCTGACGCGAGCCATCTCCTGTTTCATAGGCTTGTCCTCGGTGATATTTCTATTAGTTTAATTATCTAGGAAGAAAGCACTTCCTCCACTTGCTCGTTTTATATTTGGAACACCAAAGGTTCGAGGCTATGACCCGACCTGGTTTTCCCTGTGTTTTATGGATCCTTCATATAGGGCATCGAAGACTTGTCAAATACAAGCAGCCCTGCTATCTTCTCAAATCACAGACAAGCCATTATTTTTCAAATTTATTCTTATAGCTCATAAGTCGTCAGTACCATTTATTTCTCAGTTCCAGTAAAGCCCGCTCTAATGCTCGTAAATCGTGATGAATTGATTTTATTAAAGTCGAACAAATTCATGTTTATTTATAATTAAATAAGTTTTCTATTAAATATTAAAGTTATGCCCTAAATACGTATCTTGCTCTTTGTGAATTGATTTGCGAATGTGAAAATAAATCTCACATTCTTTTCTTTAGAATCAGAATAATAATTTCAGTCATAGTCAAATACCTTTATCTACCTTTATTTTCTTGTCGGAGGCATAGACATATATTTATCATATAATATTGCGTAATAGTATTGGCATATAATAAGGACTGCCATTCTTCTTGTAAATATAAATTCCGTTTAAAGACTAGAGGTAATCTATATAATCACAATCTAAAAGTTGAACAAAATTATAATTATTATTAAACATTTTATTAACACATTTGGTTTTTTTTTAACTTTCTTTCTTATTCAAATTATTTTAATATTAATGCTCACTGTCTGTATTGGCAACCCGAACATATATATATGAGTTGACTTATAAAGATTGTTAGTTATTTTATTATACTTTATTAGAGTTAGATCAGGGGTCTCATTAATCATCATCATCCATTGAGCTAGTTCCTTGGCACATAGTCATGTACTGTCGATATATGTCATCCATTGATTTGATCTGAGCTCATGAGTTGGGTTTGAATTCAGTTTGGTTCACCTGAGTTTGAATCCGACTTTGAGTTTGGGTTTGTTGATGTGTTGGCTTCTTTTTGACTGGTACAATATATATATATATATATATATATTGTAATGGGATGGGGTGGGTGATATAAAAATGGAAGTTGGTGGAAAATCATCATCAACCCCAAGTCACTACAAAATACAAAATCAAATTTATAAAGTATAATATAATTATATTTAGAAGAGCATGAGATTAGAGAATCTCTGAGAACATTGAGATATCAGAAGCTAACTCAGAAGAGCAACTATAATAATTAATCATCAACCAGCATTATAAAATAAAAGTAAGTATAAATAAGTAGAAGTAATCATATAAATCAACAGTCCATCTTGTGGCTGGATTTCAACAACAAAAAATATGAATCAACAGTCAACCTTGTGACTGAATTGGAAATGGGTCTTCTGTAGACCAGGCTAACTATTGAGCCTTTTCCAGCTTGGGCAATTATATAACATGACTTGGATGCACCCATTTAGTGCTCATCCATCAAAAGTACACAGTAATCAGAAATCAAAACAACAATGCTAGGACATTTAAAACATGCTGATCATCATCAATGCTCTGACCACTTAGTACCATTAATGTACTGGCCAACTATAAAATTAAATTTTTAATAAGACTAAAGTAAAATAAAAAATAATAGTGCATGGGCTTTAAAGAGTATCCTCTTTTGCACCAACCAGGATGATGATTGATCATCACTGGATGCCCAAAGCACTAAGCACATCCCCATTTATTCATGTCTGAAATCTAGCTCAGAGAACATGGGCTCTATTACTGTATGTGACCAGGAGATGATGGAATACAAATTTTAACAATTAAATATAAGTTTATTAATAACACAAAAAATGAATAAGGTCTTATAAGGGTTCTGATTAAGAAAAGTAATAATACAGTCATCACTCTGTAATTTATAAGATTACTACAAAATTCAAGTTTTCACATTAATTTACATAATTCCTATTCAAAATTTAAATTGTTACATTGATTTACAAAATTAAAATTTACAATCCAAGTTATTACTATGGTTTACATATATAGGCGCACAGACGTGCGATTTATAATATACAATTAATCTATTTTAATTGACATTCAATAACAACAAAAAATGATTAAAATTTACATATGTGTTATAATTGATAACATACGCACATATACATGTGTGTGCGTGCGTGAAATAACCTATTTGACTTGCTACAAAATAATTATCCAAATCTTAAATTATACATAAATATAATAAATGATTAAAGTTTCAGTTAAATGAAATACATTTACATAGTAGGTTTACTGAAACGCATATATATATCTAATTTGCACAGACGTGCGATATATTAATTTATCTACATAACATTAGTATTTATCACAATAAAATTATTACAGATTATTCTTGCAATTTTATTCTCTTTGCTGAATAGTCTTTTTCTTGAAACAAGTACTATCAAATTTTTGACAGTTAATTGATTTAAAATGTCTTTTTTTTTTTTTAGTCTAAAAGATTTTTAGAAATCTTTTTTTTGATTATTAATTATAACTTTCTTTGTAGTTTTTTTTTTTAATAAATGAAATATACAATGTTTTATAGAATTAAGAAAATATAAATTTCTAAATGTCTTTCTGCTTGATTAGTTAATGCTGATGAAATAGGCAAGGTAAGAGAGGAAAAGTGAATACGTGAAGTGCAGCTCTTCACGTCATGATAAGTAGATAGTCAAGTATGGACTAAGTACACAATGCTCCATGATGTCACAAGAAAATACCTCATTTTTAAGCGCTGCTCCTCTAAGTACCTAGACAGATCATCCACAAGAAATAGTATCCAGGAAAAAAAAATCAGGCACTGAGCCAGCCCTGCTCATCTCTTGTGAGTCTTAGGGGCTTTAGAAGAGGTCTATTCATGAGACCAAGGCCTATACATGCGGTCTACATATACACTGCTGGACTACCCTGGGAGCTCAATATTGAAGCAGTCGGATCTGAGTTCGATCCTAGCTTCATGTTATTTACTCTAATACTAACCTTAAATTTCCGATCAATGGGCTTTATACGTTCAATCCACTCTAATTTCCAAAATGAATAACTTGTTTCAAATATGTAGTAAAATTAATTACTTTAGTTAAATTTGATCAATTCTCTAAATAAATTCATGATAAAATATTCATGAATTTATATATATTAAATTGCGTGGATTGTGCGTATATATGCATATACTTCGGAGCACCATAGCACATTGCATCCACACAGCCCTACTCAACTATACATCCACCATAAACATAAAAAGTACAAATTCACGCATCACTTTCAAAATGTAATTTTACTAAAGAAATTATTTAAAATTTAGTTATTATATATAACTCTACTCACCACAGCTGTATATGCATTTATCTGGAATTCTCTGCCTTTAGATAGTCAGCATCTATATAATTATTTATTTAGCAAGCTGGTTCTTTTGGTCCATTAGAAAAATATAATCCATGTTTGCTGTCATCATCAGGTATGAGTATGCAATCCATGTAAAATCTTGATTTGTAGTTGGTCTCTGCTCTATATAGGATTATTCCAGGCAATCAGCTGTCTTGGTTTGATAGATTTCAGGCTATGAATTTCAGCATAAAAAAGTGGGTCATTTTCTCCATGTGAATTTCAAATTCCTGCTAAGGAAAACAGTCTATTATCTTGCCTTCAGCTACCTCAGTTTATGATAACTATTCTGCCAACTCTACTACAGCTAACAATAAACTGCAGCTATCCATTTTGGTTAGCTAATTTCTGCCACTTATTCAAAAAGTTTTAGTAGCCAAGCTGTTCTGTTCAGCTCTTACAAAAAAACTACAATCCAAACTGCTCTCTTCAAAAATCATTACCCAGACTAACTGATATATTTTTAATCAGTCTTTTATAAAATCATCTGAGGTATTATAACAACACCTTGATTAAAAACAGAATTTTTATTTTTAGCTCTCTAATCTCTTTAAAAACATATACATGTTTTAATTAATTAAAAAAAATTTTGAAAACAATATTGTGTTTTTACATTTCACAATCAGAATAATAATAATATTAATAATAATAATAATAATAATAATAATAATAATAATAATAATAATAATAATAGAATGCGCATGCGCGTGTATGCCTAAGTCATCAAGAATGAAGGTCTTATTAATAATCTTTTTTTCCCCATATTCTAATCGTTTTCACACTTAAAAACTGTGATATATATCTGTGATAGATAAAGACAGTGATGGCTGATTACTGAACAGTTGTTTTCTAGCAAAAAGTAAGTAATACGGTCGTTCATAACAAAAAATAAATTCTAACATCATAAACAAGCATGGTGTCGCGTCAAGAAGCAAACGACGTAAATTGCGCTCAAACAAACGGCGATAAAATGAAAACTGCGACTATCGCAAAAACATACGCAAACGTAACAAAAATAAACCAGCAGCTTCACAGCATCGAAAAAAGTCCAGCATTAACACAGACAGCAAGATTTAGGAAGGTAAATCAAGCTGACATAAATAATTTAAACCTCATGGAAAACAATAATGAAGAGCCCTCCCCAACGATATGGAATCAAGATGAACAGCAAAAAATAAACGTTAATTTCAACAACACCATCCCAAAAAAATTATTCGCAACTTTCCAAAAATTTTTTTCACCGAGACCATTAGTGTTAGCTGTCACTGATAGGAATTTAACACTCTATAAATTCCCCAGAGAGCTTCTTTACGAGGAGCTGACAGCAACAGCATTGTGGGATACAGTCTCTAGTATTGGAGAGCATCCAAACTCGCGATATGTTGCAATTCAGTTTTTCGATGAACATCAGCTTGCAAGATTTCAAACTAAAGTAAAAACTTTGGGAAGCTACACGCTAATAATAGTTGATCAAAGCTTGCAAAACTATTGTAACGGAATAATTAAAAACACTTACTTCGGATATACCATTCAGGATTTTCAAAAATTAATACAGTCATTTGGCAAAGCTATTTATATAAAACAAATCTACTTATCCGACACCCCCATACCAGTTTTCAGCAACAACTTTCATTTCAAAATAAAGCTGAATGACAATGTAAACCCGGAGGATATTCCAACACAAATAATTGACCAGAATGCAATACTGACTATTCACATAAAAGGATTAAGGCCGAGATGTTTTGCGTGCGGTGAAACCAGACACTTAGCAATCGATTGCAACACCAAAATCAACCAGAAAAACCAACCGAGCTCTGAAGATCAACCAACAGAAGCTCACCAACCGGAATCAAACAGTACAAAACAGATAACGAAAACAACTAATAAACAAGAAAAAATTAATAAAAAAAACCACAGATCAACAGCAATTGAATAATAAAAAAACTGCACACACGTTGCCAGCACCTGAAATTCTGGATTTATCAACAAAATCAACCAATAGAATTCAAACACCCACTGATAAAAAAACAGAAAGTCAACAACCTCAAAAGGCTCCAATGGAAAAAATAGCGCACAATCTAAGTCAGCCTACCAAAGATACTGATGAAAAAGAGATAATAAAAGAACAAATAAACTCACACAGTAATAGTGATCAAGAAAAAATATATATAACACACCAAACACCCAATATTAAAAATAATACAACAATGGAAATTATGGAAGCTATCATCCCAAATATGCCTCAAATCACCAAAGCTGACACAGAACAAAGAAGAAGACCAGGCCGCCCACCAAAGAAAAATAGAGGGCCCCAAAAAATCAAAACAGAAACCAACCTTAGCCTTTCTGATTACAACAATACAACTACAGTGGAAACAGATGAAGATCTGGAAATGGAATATGAGAATGAATGGGAAGAAACACCATATCAACCCTAATATTTAAATCTCAACCAAAAAACATATAATGAAAATAAAAATTGCGGCAATCAATGTCAGGGGTTTGAACTCAACCTCAAAAATTAATAAGTTAAAACATTGGATCAAGGATATACAACCACACTTGCTTGGTATACTTGAGACAAAAATTTATGCTGGATCACAAACTGACCCAGCCAAACATTTAAATATGGAAGGTTTCTGTGCATGCTCCAGAGATTCTTCCTCTCCCTCAGCTAGCACTGGACTCATAATTGCTAGAAATTGCCCATTCACAATGTTCAAAATAATTCACATTGACATGAACTTATTAATTGCAACCTTCAACCAAAAAAGCATAACAATAAATCTGGTTTTTGTATATATGCCTTTACAGGATAAAAAAATAGATACCATAATTGCAAACATTAATTCAAGGTTAGCTACAATTTCAAACCCAACCGTCTTAATTGGAGATTTTAATTTAAAATATCAAGAATTTACCCAACGTTGGCTTCACAGAATAAACATACCACTAATGAGTGGCCAAGGTTTTTTGCCAGATGATGCCATCTCTTTCCACAATAATCACTTCTCTTCACTTATTGATCTGTGCTTTTATTCTCCAATGCTTCACCACCTTATTGAAATAAAACTAACTCCCTCAACTTTTTCCGATCACTCAGCTCAAATAGTCACAATTGACTGTGCCCAAATTCAAATATCACCCTTTCCACTTACAAGAACAATAAGAGTTTTACTCCCAGAAACAACCCCTGGATTTGAGACCTACATAATGCTAAACAAAATCAAAGATATGACTTTGAACCCAGTCCAGAAATATCTAGCATTTATGGGAATGTTGTCCTTTAACATCAACCATATAACAAAAAAAACAACCTCCACCATCAAGACTTTTGTCTCTGGCAGATTAGTTACACCAGAGAATAATCATGATTAACCCATCACACTGCACCCAGCAGTATATATTCAAGCTTACACATGCATACAATAAAGCATGTGAAGAACTCAAAAGCTATCTGAAGATAAAGAAAAGCAAGGTATGCCTAACCAGGCCACACACTTGGACAAGAGATTATATAAGATGGGCACTGGGGAACCAACCAGATGTAAAAGTGCCGATGGCACTATATACAAATAGTGGAACATATGCAGGACACAATATGATTATGACAATTTTTGAATATTTTAAAGAGAAATTACAAGAAAGACAACCATATAAAATACCACATAATCTGTTTGGCCCACCAGAGACAAAAACCCCATTCACAAAAGATCTATTCACAACAAAACTAAATACTATTCAAAATGCTTGCCATCCAGGTAGTCCTGGAGTTCCATTGTTTGTATTAAAGCATCTAAGTAAATTCACAACAGAATATTTGTGTCAGTTAGCAAACCATCTAGCACAACAAATTCAACCCATGGAGGGTGTCTATCCAATAGCCATAGTACCCTATAATAAAAAGAAAGCAATTATTCTACCTATTACAGACCTCAGACCAATATCTATGGGACCTTTGCCAATCAAAATTATGGAGAAAATTATTAAAGATGAAATTGAACCGTATATAATGCCACTTATCTCCGAAGCACAATATGCAAAGAAAAACTCTTCAACAACACAAGCAGCTTATTCTTCAAAGCAATTCTAGCAACAGTAAAACAGCGGAAAAAATACGGACCCGTTGTTGTGCAGCTTGACATAGAAGCTGCATTTGACTCAGTCAATATATACACACTTCTAAAAATGCTAAAAGACACAGAATTTCCTTGAACACATCTATATATAATTGCTAACCTGCTTCTGAACAGAGAGATCCATATAACTTTAAATGGAAGAAACACCATCTTTCACACCCACCAAATCTATATCCCAAGGATCCCCTCTTAGTTCACTATTGTTTATATTTTACATCAATCCCCTTATTAAAAGCATACAAAATGCATTTACTGGGATCGAGATACCAGACACAACATAGCACACTACATGCATCACCTATATGGATGATGTTACCATATTCCTAACATCAAAAAAACAAATACCGCAACTCCAAAAGATATTACAAGAATATTCACAAAAATATGAATTATCATTTAATCCAGCAAAAACCACAGCCTGGTCTCTATACACTGGTAAACCATGTACATCAATTTACAAATCAAAACCAAACTCTTTCCTTGTGTTCCCATTTCATATGGGAATTACAGGAATGAGCTGCCATATCCAAAATAAACTTAAAGAAGAAGCCACAAAAATTATAAACTCCTTGTCCAAGGCATATCTTTTACTATATTCCAAAGTACAGTTAATTAACCAGCTTATCACAACCAAAATAACTTACTATGTACCGGTTATTTCATTCTCAAAGGGGTTCATTTCAAAAATTAAAACCATATATAATAAACTACTTTGGGCCAGAAAAACAGTAGCAATTTCCACAAAAAAACTTAGCCAACCTCTAATAAAAAATGGACCTGGCTTGCACAACATCAATGTTTTTCATATACAGAAGTTTAGGAACTCAATAATCACAATGCTTGCCAAATACCCCAAAATTAACCACTTGCTAGAAGTTACTCCAACAGATAGACCACCTCCAAAAGGTTCCTTTTTCACCAACATTATATACCAATGCAAAACCACAGACAAGATTCCAGAACAGTATTTGCATAAGTATCCATACTGGGATATTTATGGTTTAATAAACAGAGAAGCAACAACAACAGACTACTCAAGAAATATAAAAAATGGGCTCTAGAGCCCAAATACTTTGATTTTATGATGAAAATCAATCTCATTGCCTTGCCAACAACCCACTTTCTTTATCATAAAAGAATGTATATATCTATTGACCCCTTCTGTGGACTCTGCCATCGAGCAGAAGAGACACTAGACCACTTTATTTATCAATGTGTAGCACTTAACCAAACATGACAGATGATGTGTAACACCTACAGAAAACCGGGTACAATCATTAATCACATAATAGCTGCTTTTCAGGGAAGATCAATACCTAGCATTAGGGCAGCCACATTTGTTCTATATGCATATTGGTGCATCCAATGTACTTTCTTAATTGGCAATAACACCAGACGACACCCAGCTACATTTAGCAACAAACTGCTACACATTCGAAATAAAGATAAAATAATAACCAACCCCCACTTATATGCAGCAACATGGTCATTGTTAAAACAACCATCAATGCTGTGAAAGCTGCAAAGAAAACTATCATACAACTAACATTCAAAGTGACATACGGACAAAACTAAATAAGCTCCTCAAACTTTAGAACTCTGATTATTTTTGCTTTTTTAACTTTTATATTGTTATAGTCCATTAACCACAAAGTGTAACCACTAAATTCATTTATATGTGTTTACCCTAATATTATTCATTGTATGTTAAATTTCAAATTTTCTAGATGTAAACTTATGTAAACCATTGAGATCAATAAAGCCTTTATTTAAACGTAATAATAATAATAATAATAATAATAATAATAATAATAATAATAATAATAATAATAATAATAATAATAATAATAATAATAATAATAATAATAATAATAATAATAATAATAATAATAATAATAATAATAATAATAATAATAATAATAATAATAATAATAATAATAATAATAATAATAATAATAATAATAATAATAATAATAATAATAATAATAATAATAATAATAATAATAATAATAATAATAATAATAATAATAATAATAATAATAATAATAATAATAATACAATATTTATATTTATTCAGACCTTTTAAAAGTTTAATTTATTTACAATACTTTAAATCAGAATTATTATTTATTATTTATTTATTTTTT
Organism: Epiperipatus broadwayi; assembly: GCA_028023455.1. Classification (NCBI taxonomy): domain Eukaryota; kingdom Metazoa; phylum Onychophora; class Udeonychophora; order Euonychophora; family Peripatidae; genus Epiperipatus; species Epiperipatus broadwayi. Next base: position 832,243 of record JAQFVV010012506.1, on the reverse strand, counting down.
TATTTCAATGAATGTAGAAAATATCTACTATAATTTTTGTCTGTGTTTATTTCTAGTTTTCTTTTCAATTTTACATATATATTTATGCACACACACTATATTAGTGTGTCTATGTAATCCAACTGATTACAATATATATATATATATTGTAATGGTCACTCAATCTATCCCTGATCATGGAGGGCGCCACTAGATCACTCCATATTTGGAGGGTAAGAAGAGTTTAAATATATATAGAAGTAAACGGAATATTGGATGTGAGTTAATTTATGATAATAGTAAGGAAAGTAGTTTATTGTTTAAGGCTCAAATGGGATCTTTAGCAACAAGAGAATATACATGTAAATGGAAAACTATGGGTGATTTAGTGTGCAAATTGTGTAAGGAAGGTATAGAAAATATTCAGCATCTGTTGATTGAATGTAAATGCTTGAAAGCATAAAGAGTACAGATAATGAAGTTATGGGAGAATAGGTATAAACAAAGTGACTATACTTAAAGTGAGTTATTAGTTTTTATGCTGAGTTTGCGAAAAGATAAGGGGGATTTAGATATAAAGGCCATAGAGTTGACAAAGATTATGTTGTGGAAATAGAATGGGGCAGAATATGGGAAGACTTAGAGTGGGTAATGGAAAATAAAGTGGGTAATAGGTTTATCTGGGCATAATTGCTGCGATATTCTTGATTTCATTTAAGGAGAAGCCAAATACAACACATCACATCACATCATGGAAAATTTCTTTACCATGATCAAAAGTGGATGGTGATGATGGTTTGCCCCGACTAGACTCAGGGAGGCAGCAAGAGATCATAAATATTGTTCAGACAATTGAGAAAATAAAAGCACTAAGACAAACATCAGCAAAATTAAGTTTAAACTAATCTGAAAATTTTTTTAAATACCATAAACAAAATAAAGTAAATCTAGCAAACAGAATAATGAAGTTTGACCTAGATTTTTATAAGAATATTCATCAGAGAGTGTACATGAGTTACAAATCTGAAAACATTAAAAGCCTTAGCAGAAAGGTTTATTCTCCCACCTATAATTTAAAAGGGGATCAATAGTATATTACTGTTGACAATTTATAAAAGAACAACAAATCTAGTTTCCTGATTCTGAGATATAAAAAATGCGGACTTGTAGGTAACCAACAAAACAGCACTGGTGAACATTTCTTGATCCAGATAAGGGGTCGAGACCAAGAACACCATTTTTGCAGTAGGACAGCTCATGATGTACCACATTTAAGGCAATTCATGGTTGATTTCACATTCAAGACAAAAATAACTTGGAATGATTATGATCTTACGTAATCTGGAAATTACACAAAATCTCCAACTACAGAAAAACTAGAATAACAAACACAATAAACTGCCAGCCAAAAGATTTGTGGTTTGCAAGAAACACACACTAAATGTATTTAAAATTAATTATTGGATGATAAAATAGGGATAGATGAGCAAACTGAAATTATAAAAAACTGCCAGAGCAATTAGTAAGGGTCCATAATAAAAAATGAAGGCATAGTAAGCATATAAAATAAAATCTCACAATACACTTCCCAATAAATAAAATTGAAAACAAACTTGGAATCTTAAAACCAAGATTCCAAGACACTATAAATACAAAGAAAAGCAGACGTATATAATAAATATGAGATTAAATAACTAGGAAAACTTTATACAACAGGTTTATTTTTAGATTGAGTGGAGATTTAACTAGAAAATTATGTGCTCTGGAAAAAATAAGAAATATTTTTTACTCTTAATGGTAAAGCAGAATCCCCTGAGCTTTTCAAGAAGTGCACACATTTATTTTGAGTTTAACTTTTTAGGTGTCTTCATTTCTTCATAGCAGCAAGTGTAGAGGCATATTTTGGAATCCTTTTTACTGCAGTCTTTCATGGCATGATGAAAGAACAGCTTGGAATCAGGAGTCCATCCTTAGATAAGTTAGCAAGGCATGTTGTAGGTTTGAATACACATAGTGGTGAATTTAGGCATCTTGTGAACACAAACATAGGCAATAATACAAAATCCACTTATCGATAAGCAGCAGAATATAATTTTATTAACAGCAAATCTTAAAATGAAATTAAATGTCCAAACTGCCAACACAGTACAAATCTCAGCAGGCTAATATAAAACAAATACTAAAATTATAAGAAGCTGAATCAATCCTGTGAATCAGAATTATTTTGGTCAAGCCAAGAAGAAGAATGTCTGAAATTTTGGGGGTTATTTATATCCTCTCTCTATCTCCCATGTAATCTTTCTTGTTTTTCAATTATAAGACTTAGCCCAGGGCAAATCTCTACCTCTGCTCAACCTTAATTAAGAATTCTAACCAGGGATTATCTTATAGAAAAACAACAACACAAAATTAAATCTCATTTTTTAAAATCAAATTAAAATGGATTATAGTTAAAATAAAAGAAACAGGAATGCAATTAACTTGCCAAAATTAAAAGCTTTCTCAAAAAAAAAAAAAAAAACAAAGATTAAAACTTTTAACTTGAAATGTTGTTACAATTTGAATTTTTAATAAAAAAATAAGTGTCAGAAGAAACTTATTTTAAACTAACAAATAAAATCTATTGAAGATGAAATTTAAAATTACAGAATTTTACAATATAGCTGCACATGTGCGCTATATCCTATAAACTTTTAAACAATTTTATGAAAATTGCGAAGGAACCTTTGAATCGAATACAGCATCTGTTCAATATATATATATATAACCAAAACTAGTTTGCTAAAGTATTACTGGATATTAGCATAAACCAAATTTTTACTTTGTTTTTTCGAATTAGAACTTTTAATATTTACTAATATGCATTAAATTATCATTACATTGATACATATATTAACAGCTATTATAAAATAGCTAACCGTTATATATATATCTAAAGTTTTCTGAAACATTGTCAAACTTTTTTTTTAATTGTTAACTTTTGTAGTATATGATGACTCTTTTTATCATATTTATATAATCTTTATTGCTATGTTACTTTATTTACACGTCTTTTCTTTTATTTGTTACTACAAATTATATTTCTACTTTTATAAATAATTTTTTTTTTGTTAAGAAAATAATTTGAAAAGTAAATAATAATTTTAAAATGGTTTTATACATATAATTTAAGAAATTAATAAATTAAATTTATAATGCTTGAAAGTTTTTATTTTTAATAATCTTAAATTTAAACTTATTACTTAATGATATTTTTTAAAAGTGTTTAAACTACAAAAATCTTTTATCTATGGCTTTTATTATTATTATTGAGATGTTAATGGAGTTTTAAATATACAATTCATTAGAATAATATTATTATATCAAATTCCAGCAGCAGGATATGTATTAGTAAAATATTTCTGTATAATACAGTAATAAAGAATTAAAAACAAAATGATAAATCAATAAAAAGAAAAATAATATAAAGCTTACATAACCAATTTCTAACATTTTAAAATAAACAAAATCTCAGCATGTAATTTTCTGAGCATAATGGTGTTTCAAATGTCTAATTCGAGTTTTAAAATGGTAGAATATCTTTGTGTAAAGAAAATTCATCTTCATATTTTTAAATAAATATAAAATTATAAATTAATTTAATTTTTGTTAAGTGTTTATATAACATAAATACGCAATAACTATTGAAACTTTAATGGAAAATAAAATTATAAATATATTTCATGCCCACACCAAATTAGACAAAAATGAAGAAATAGAATTGACAATTAACCAATTCTATACCAATGTGCTTTGAGTTCTTATATTAAATCAAGATATTTTTTTTATATATGTCAAAGCGTTGACCGAGAAACGAACCCGGGCCAGCTGCTTGGAAGGTAGCTATGCTAACAGTTAGGCCACCAACGCTTAGTGAATTGAATATATTTACATTAACGACAAAACGATAACTGTTAAGAAAGGTAAGAAGCTAATCAGAGAAAATGAAAAATCTGTAGTCAAATTTGAAATAATAAAAATTTAAATATAATGTGAGAAGTCTACAAAAAAAAAGGTGAAATCAAAAAGACTTTGAATTATATAAATAAAAAATTGGGGATCAGGGCTCCAGACAATTTAAAAGATTTAACCATGCCAGCTAAAAAAAGTGATGACGAAGAATTAATTATTGTATAATATATATATATTTAAAAATCTATTAATGAAGATTGGAATAAGTTCTCATTAATAAAGGCAAAAGTCAATACTTAACTGAAATTGTCATTGAATTTTATTACCATGCGGAAACACTAGTTATTCCAGATTATTATAGATGATGCTACAATGAAGAAGAGATTAACTTTTTAGATTAAAGATTATACAAAATTAAAAACCAAATATCAAAACTGAGAAGTAATAAACTTTTATAAGGAAAACAGTATAGTAATAATAAAACATTGTTTAAAAGTTACAGAAGCAAGATTAATTCCTATTTTAATTGAATTATCTATTATGCATTTCACATATAGTAAAAGAACGCTCCCTTCCAGAAACTTCAACATATTTCAATTACAATACACACCTTAGAAAAATATTTTCAGATTTGTTGGATAAGGAAAAAAAATTAGATAGCTAAAATATAAACTTATTTACAGACCAATTATATACAAATACATTGTTATAATTCAACAGGTCAGATTCTTTAAAAAATCATGTTTAACAAACTTCAAAATAATTCCTGCTTTCAGTATAAATCTATTGGTCATATTTTGTCTGACCAATAAATTTACATCAAAAATGGGATTTATTTGCAAGTTTGTTAAAAATGATTCATTATGAATCTGATTTATGAATTATAGTAATATATTTAGACTTGGATAATGAATACATTTATATTATCAAGTAAATCAGATTATATTTTCAATAATACATAATTTATTTACTGGATTTTTCATATTATTATGTTGAAAAAATAAATGATAATGTTAATTCTAATAAGAAGTATAAATTATTCAAAAAATATTTAAAATGGCTATAATATCCCAATATATTATTAAAAATGGATTAAAAGAGGGAATGATATAAAAGAATTGATTATAATGAGAGAAGTACTAGAAAAAATAAAAATATATACACTGAAAAAAATTGAAATAAAATCACTTAACAATATTGACACATGAAATAAATAAAATATGACAAGGGTAATTAGAAAAAAATATATAGAAAAGTATAATTTTAAAAAAGAATTTATTATATAATAAACAATATTACAAAAATACAATTTCTGGTGTAAAACAATAATTAAAAAAACAATGATGTTAAAGGTAAAAAGAGAAAGAAAGTAGGAAAAAAGATAAGCATATATAAGGTAAAAATATTTTATCTGTGAAAATAAAAACAAAAAAAGTTAGATAGTGGGACATTAGAAAGTACAGTAATAAAAAAGAAAATTATATAATTTTTATTGATGAGATCTGTGATAAAACTCAAGAAAGTATTCCATTGCCCTAGGGTGATAGTGAGAGAATTAGTTTATGTTTGCAATATAATTAATAATTCAACAGATTATTTAGTTATGATAATATAAATAAAATTTAAGGATTTTATAACTACTTGTTTAATCTAGACAGCCATTAGATTGTTGACAAAATTAAATAGATGTCTTTCTAACATGTGATACACATTTGTCTATATAATAATTTTGATTTTAAAAAAAATAGTAAAACGTTTGCAATTGGAGTTTTAAAAAGCTTTGTTGAGAATTACATGAAAAAGTACATTTAATATTTGTTTATTTACTTTGAAAAAAAAAATTAATGTAAATTTGGTTTGGATATTTTGGAAAACAATCATGATTTCAACTATGTTTCCTTCCTCAAATATACAAATCAAATTCACAAGATCTTTTTTCCTCTCAAAATCAATTAATTGGAATACCTGCTTAAATTTCTAGTAGGTTGTTGTGTTTGTTTTCATTGATAATTATCTCTCCCAACCATGTGTTTGTGCAAATGAATTACTCTAAAAATTCATTGCAAATATAAAAATGATAAACTTGAGGAAGATAGATATACAAAATGAAAAGTGACTTCATTATGAAGTGATAGTTATAACTGTCATCAAAGAATAATAAAGGCAGTTTACTCATCAAATTTTGCTGACAGCAGCCAGGCATAAATGAGTAAAAAGTGTTTTCTTTATTTTTAATTATCACTTGTTATTCAATAAAAGTTAATTAAACAAAATCTTGTAATGTGTGTCAATTATATTCATTGTCTGAAATAAAATCTTAGACATAGAAGAGTGCTGCAGTTGACAGTTCAGATATGGCAAAAATAAGAATTTGAAAATGATGGCATTAAATTCTATAATTCAAGAATTTGTTGTAAATAATGCACAGTCATGGAGAAGTTCTGTGTAACATGCTTAAAGTTTCTACAATTCTTTATTTGGCAGGACAGAATATGACACAGATGAAAACAGACTCATGGACACCAAGTGCTATGGGAGACATTCCATATGGAAAAATTATACAAATTTTGAGTATGTATTTTGCATTGAAATTTCAAAATTGGGTAGTGCAGCTTGGACTATGAAGCCAAAAGCAGTTGCCACAGGAAATTATATGTTGATTAAAATTTAGCCTTGTGAGATAGGCCAAAGATTATGATTTTGTCCAGAGATTAATGACTCCCTACTGGAACAGTTTTTTTTTTAGTATGTTTAATGATAACGTCAGAAAAGAGTTACTTAGTGATCCAGATTTAACTTATAAATTGACCATAGATAAGCTCAGAAAACAGTGATAAATAATGCTTTGGAATTTATGGTATCTCAGCCTTTGGAAAGAATTTTGTTTACCAGAGGAAAATCTAAAGAAGATGTCCAGGTCTCCAAAGTATATAGAAGAAACAAACAAACATGTTACTGTTGTGAGAAATCTGGACATTTAAATATGAATCATAGCCATAAAGATGAAATATGCAGAATTTGTGCTACTGAAAGTCACTTAGTTATTATGTGTCATTTTAAAGATAGAAAATCACATAAGAACAAAAAATATTACCAACCTGTGTGGTGATTATAGGATTACCATCAATAAATGATAGAAAAAATGCATTATATGTTATATTCTTCAATATTTTAAGGCAGAATAAATTTGGTGTTGGTGAAAGATATTGTTATCTTATAGATGGATGTTAGCTGAAAATTATGCAGACACATTGAAAAATTTTCTCCATACCATCCTGTAAAATAATGACAGTCAAAAAAATGCTATTGTCTAGTTTATAACTAAAATGACTTAAAAACATGGGTTTTCTCTAAGAATCTATGACTTTTTTATATTTTGATGATAATACATACCTACACAGGCATAACAATCACTAAGATAAGCTAAGATCAAGCTAGAAATTATTATGTATCTCATAGTGTATTTGTAGTCACTAGTGTCTATAGCCATATCTTTTTCTTTGGTATCAAGAAGCTATATTTTTCTGCTATAAAAAAAATTTGAGCATAATATCAAAAATTGTCAGGAGTAGCATAATGTCAGTGATGACTTTTTTATTAAATGTCCAGTTAAGTTAAAATCTAAACATCCTGATAGGAATAATCTATATATAATCTTAATTCATTAATAGTAGGTAAACTTATAGAGATTATTTATGTGATTTAAACTTTAGCGGTTATAAAGGGATCATAATAATTCTAAGTGTCTGAGACCCATGATTACATTATGAGTTAGTCTGTATTTTTTTTTGCTTTACATCTTAAAAAATTCTGTATAGATATATATATATATTAGTTTGTTTGCTTACTTATATTTTAAACATTATAGATAGAAAGATTTTGTTTAAATTGTTGTATTTTGCAGATAGGCTTAATTAAGCAACAAAAGCATCATAAGTTTTATTTAGTTTTGACTAAGAATTGTTATTTGTGAAGATATTGATTTTATTATTTTGTAGGGATTGATTCTATGAAACTTTGATGTAATACACCTTTAATATCTTTAGAAAGTATTTCAAATAATATTTAATAAAATTTAATTTTAGTAAAGATAACTGAAATAAGCTAAAAAAAAAAAAAACAGGAGGAAAATGTAAATCTAGATTGGCTATCTGTATTTATATTAATAAATAAAATTGTTTAGCTTAAAAAAATTAAGGATTATTATATCTAAATTCTTACTTTAAAAACAGCATATTTTTATTACTTTTTAAGATATACTTTATATCTATTTAGAAAGTTGATTTTTATTCCATTATGAAAATATATTTTATTTTTGCAAAATATCAATATTTTTACTACTCTAAAATAAAAATCTAATAATATTAATATTGTATTAAAATTTTGTTTTGATTTTATTACAAATGTATATTTAAATAATTAAATATATTTACTTACACACAGATATAAATAAGAGAGTATGTATTTGTGAAGAGTAATTAATAAACACATACTTAGACTGGAATTCTAAGTGTAATGAAATAATAAGTTGATGTATATGCATTGTTATTTTATATTATTAAAAGTTTAGCTTTAATTTTAACTGAATTGTGTTTCAAAGAACAATAGTATTTTATAAATGAAAAGGTAAAAAATATTTATCTTATTTTAAATGCATTAAATTTTATTTAGATATAATATAATTTATATGCAAAAACTTTTTAAATAATTATGATTTAGAATTTACTTATTTATTTTAATATATAGGATATATGAGCACAGACTTTCACATGATCCACCAATCTCCAAACTATCTCATAACACTGATACACTTGAACACATATATGTTGAAAAGATAAATAATCACTAATATACGTATTTCACGCTAAACCAGCAATCATCAGTTGGTCCAGATTACCATTCTCTACATATATATGCTATAAGTGCTCAGATAAATATTAATATAGCCAAACCACATACTTTAATGGACAGGCTTTAATCTACTTCACACTTCAACTCTTCAACCATCCATCCAATTGAAATAAATGTATCTTAAAGCTCCTAAAAAATTAATTTTAAACAGCTATAGAATGGAAAATACATTCATCAAAATTTATTTTAAAGTTTCATTCTAAATTTGTCGTGGTTTATTTACTTAGTAACTTGGGATCTTTGATGTAAAGGAAGGTGATAAAGGTATCCTAATTTTTAAACACATAGTCAAACACTCTCCATTCAACTGCATTCAACCATTACTCAATTACTTGCTGATAAACAAAATAATGTCAGAGTAGATGCAGCTTTTGTGCAAAGGGCTGCCTCAGTCTTTTAAATCATTTTTCTTCACAAGTAACACCTGGACAACTACTATCTAAGAATCATCATACTTTATAGCAGTCAAATACTAATTAAATCAACAACAGCTAAATAGGTTCTGATACCACATAGCAAAAATTAGTAAATGAACTTTGAACTTCCAATTTAATATTTTAAAATGTAGCTCTAGTTAATACTGATACTGATTGTTAAAAAAATAACTAAGTAATTTTTATGCTGAAATTAGCTGCTTTTCTTACTGATATTCTATAAGACATTTACGACGAATTTTAGCAATTTTTTGAGCTACATTAATTGTCTGTATTACCTCTATGCCAATGTATTATCATCATCATTGCGAAGAATTAACTACTAAGAAAAAAATATTTTTAAAAAAGAAATGTTTATTATTTACTTTAGTTGCTTAACATTATTAATTTGTTTAAAAAGATTTTATTCTTAATATCCAAAATGAAATGAAACATCAAGTCAATCAAAGATATATTATTCATATTATTTTTATCACAAAAGCAATATACTGTATAGAGTACACTTTTAGGCTTAATATTTATATTCATGTAGACATATATGACAAATGTTTTTCATTAAATTATCACTTGAAAGCGTTGGTGGCCTAGCGGTTAGCATAGCTGCCTTCCAAGTTGCTGGCCCAGGTTCACTTCCCGGTCAATGCATTTGACATATTAAAATAAAAAAATCTGATTATCCTTTATTTAAATATATTTTGACCATTTTTATTAAATTTTATTTGCTAATTTTTAATAATATTTATATTTAGACAAGCATGGTCTTCAGTTTGTAAGATTTACTTTACTTATTAAATTTATATTAAGATATAAAATAACTGTTTTTATATAATGGCATATTTTAAGTGGACACTTAAAAAAGGAGATTCCACTGTAGATAAAGCAGAAGATCATTCCAAATATTTATCAATGAAGTAGAAGTTATCAAATATATTTAGAATTTTAAGCCACAAATGGAAAAGGGACTGGACTGAACCAGATATGTTCTCATTATCCCATAACACTTTAAGATTAGTTGGCTTACCTATTTATTTACTTATGTAGAATTATTTATCATATTTTAAAAAAACGATTAGTTATTTCTATCAAAATTCATTAAACATGCTTAATAATTTTTTATATTAGTAAAGTTGTTACACATTCAGTCAAACTTAAACAAATGCAATGCTTATGCAAGACAATATGATTTTCACAAAATCTATTCACCACATATCCATGCTATGATTATATGTTATATTTTTCTTCACACAGATATATGCTTAATTTTTTGTACTTTATTATTTTTAGGTTTTGGGGAAGGAAATATATAATTGGTCTAAATAAAACTGCAGCTAATTATTGATATTATAATATGATTTAATTTCATTGAAGTAATAGAAAGGATTCTGATAACTTTAATGCATAGCCTTTTGTTCTGATTTTTGAAAATATAGATATTATTTTTATTTATTTAAATCTGAGTTCTTAATTTTTATTTACTTAAGATTATAAAATTTATTTAATGTGCACTATAATAAACTGACTTACTTTGTCTCACACATTTATAAGAACCTGAGATATTAATCTATTGTGAAGATTGATAAATTAAGGAGAAGCGATATAATTGTTACAAAGTATTTAATTTAGCTAGGCACCCAACCACATTTCATACTGATATACATGAACATGTACACACTTTGAGAAGATATACTTATATATTATATAGAAAATTTTATACATTATTATAACATATATATTTGTCTTATAATAAGATATATTTTGGTGTTTATATTTTATAATTTCCATTATTAGTAGTATTTTGGCTAAGTTCGAACTCAATCATTGCGATTGTATTAAATATTTAATTAGATTTTGATGGGATAAGGACATAATAAAATGTACCCTTTGCCTCTTTGCTGCTTTGATATTTGTGTCCATATTCCATATCTTTCATTCACTAGTATCAACCTAAATATAGCATGTATCAAGCTGGAATTTTATTCATCATATATATAATTAATGTTACAATATATATATATATAATATTCAAATCAATATATATATATATCAAAATACAAACATCAAACTTAATTTATTACATATATATATATATAATTATGGAGTTATATATATACAATATACCTAGCAAAGACTAATATTTATTATTTATTGCTATTATATTGTCATGTTCCCCACATATATGTAAAATTAAGTATTATTTTTTTATTTATTGAAAGATTTCAGAATCAATTAAATCATTTATTAAATTAGCACAATGAACATGTTTATACAGATGTGCGACCTACACACGCCTTTTTATTCACTAATTTAATTTAATTATTATTATATATTCAATAATTTATCTATGTTAATCATAATCTCATATATCTATTTCATTCCACACATTTTATTCTTTTTTTTTTGTTTATATGTTTTTTAAGTCTTTTGCATTACAGGGAATTACACATGTAAAAATGATAATGAATTATATCAGTGGGTGTAAATCCTATATTTTCTCTCTGAAAATTACATAGACGGCACCTGCTTATAATCTCATCATTCTTATACATCTGTAGCATTACTAGGTACACACACATAATAGACTTGATTGATAAAAATTGTGTTGATGGCGTAATATTTATTAGTGAATACATATTTAGTAAAAGTTTTGTTTATATACTAATCCATTATAGTATTTATTATAAATATAATAAACACCTTCATTCTTCCCCATTCTTTTGAAATTCATTTAAATAAAGATTAATAAGACACGTGATCCCCAAGATGCATTTTGTGCTGATCCAGCACTCCTCAGTTGACCCAGGTCACTATCTCTCATATATATCTTTATTATATGAAAAATATTTATCTAGAGTAAATTGTTACATTTTCATTTACCATTGTCAAACTTCCTCCATTCACAACTTTGACCCCATATTGTATTTATCTGAAATGGATGGCGTCAAAGTTGTGAGTGGAGGAAGCTTGACAATGGTAAATGAAAATGTAACTATTTATTATAAGTTTATATAAATAGTTGTACTTAATTTATTTATTTTATTTAGTTCAAAACATACACATATTTTATATGTACAAGTTTCATATATTTACTATCACATGTGATGCTCTCTTTTGATTTTTATTTATTAACTATTTTCACCTTAAATCTTAAACATCGTATTTACCAACATTATATATTGTTAAATATTTGGCATATTGATATGTGATCAAATACAGTTTTAACGCATATTTCATCATTTGGGAATCAAACAATTCCATATTATTATAACATATATGTGTGTGCGTGTGTGTGTATTTGTATAATAAATCAAATCTTTAAGGTGTTTTAAGTTTCTATCTCATCTGATTAAATAGGCTATCTGAACAAAGATATGTATAGTGAGAGAAATTTATCTGAAATATTTTGCATTGAGCAATAGTCATTTATAACAAACTTGGCGAACGAATGCTTTGTAAATATGAAAAAAAAATTTGTTGCTGATATGTATCAGTGACATTATTCAAACATATATACATACAATCATAAACACAATTATAAATCATATGTATTCCTCTTCCATTTTCAAGTCTTTTTTATAATTTCTTTTTATAGTTAATTCTGAGGATGGCTAATAGGGCATTAATTAAGTTTTTTCATTCAAATGAGAAATAAATGGTTAGAAAAACATAATAAGGTCGTTTTCAAATGATAGTCATCTTTTTTGCCAATTTATAAACACATTGTTAAGTGTTGAACTCAATTTATCAATGATTCTCCAAAGATGACTCAAATTAGAATGACTTCTAGGTGTAAAAGTTATGTATAAATAACCATCACATAATGCCTAATCAAGGATATTTCTTGCAATCTTGTGAAAGAATATATTTGGTGAGCAAAGACTATTGTTTTCTACACACAATCTTCATGTATATAAAAAATAATGGTATATATGAATATATGAAGGAATGCAAAAAAGTAAAGGAGAAGATATAAGAATTACACACAATCTTTTGTTATCTATTCTCATTGCTCTTTTTTTTTATTTTTTTGTTTTATCTTATTCTCTTTAAGAATTATAATTCATAGTTGATATGGTTGTCATAAATAAACTTTTCACATCACTGGCCATTCTTGTGCACTTAGCATGACAACAAACGTGCATGTGTTTAAAATCACATTATTATCTGCAGCAATTATCAGAAATCTTTTTTATCCTGCTTTATCTTACTAAAAGCTTTTGATATTAAGAAAGCAATGGTGCAGACAATTTTCTTAGAATACCGGAGGCAATTCATCAATAATGAGCCATGGTAAAACTGACTTTAAGGTAGAAATTAAAATTGGCAATATTTGGGCAGTCTCATTTAGAACTCTCCCTATTCATGACTAATGGAGAAGAATTTACAAAAAATGATTTTAAAATACATTTTTGATTTTTTAAAAATCTGTCTACATTGCCATGTATAGTAGACTATTTAGCTAAATAGTAGAAACAGTTGCAATTTGAAAAATAACAACGGTGATTAAGCAGGAATTAGTAGTAGCAATAAAATAAGTATTTCGTTGTTTTTTTTTAATTTAAATACATTAATTTGTACAAGAGTAGAAATAACACTTTTCTAAAAAAAAAAATTGAATTATTAGATCGAATATAAAGTTTTTTGATAGGACAAATAATTATGTGAATTTAAGATTCATTGCAAGTTTTAATTTTGGATCTTTTTAAAATTTCTCAATCTATTTATAGATTCTTTAATAAGATATGAGCAGAAAATTATTTTATTTTGTACCAAAAATATTTTTCAAACCATTTATTTATCAAAGTCATCATCATCATCATCAATCATAATCAGTCCACTGCAGGATGAAAGTCTCTCCAAGTTCAATCCATCTTCTTCAACCTTTAGCTTCTCTTCTCCACAACACCCCTGTACACTTATTTCATCCATCCATCTCATATGTGGTCTCTTTCTGAGTTTTTTACAATCTCTTGGAATCCAGTTTAAGATATCAATTGTCCATCTATTATTATCTCTTCTAGGAATATGTCCAGCCCAACTCCACTTTAGTCTTTTAATTTTTTCAATGAGGTCAGTAACACCTGTTTTTTCTCTTAACCATGTGTAGCATTTTTGATATTTTCTTGTTACTCCCAACATGTATCTCTCCATACTTCTTTGAGTGGTCTGAAGTCTCTGTATTGTTCTGCTATTAAGTGTCCAAATCTCAGATCCATAAGTAAGAATTGGTAAAACACATTTATTAAAAACCTTCCTTTTCAAACACAAAGGCATATTTCCTTTTAATATCAAGTTATTTCTACCAAAAGCACTCCAACCAAGTTTAATTCTATGATTAATTTCATCCATTATGTTTCCATCTGTATTAATAATCTGACCAAGGTATTTGTAACTATTAACTTCTTCTAGCTCATCATAATCAATCTTAATTTTCATATTTTGAGAAAATCCATTAAACATTACTTTAGCCTTTTTAATATTTATCTTCAGTCTTACTTTTTTTACTTTCATCTGATAACTCCTGCAGCATTTCCTGCAGCTCTAAAGCATTATTTACAAAAACAACTACATCATCTGCAAAATCTAAATGACTTAAATAATCCCCATTTACTTTCACTTTTTTAGCTTTCCATTTAAATTCATAAAATACTTCTTGCAGCATTGCTGTAAAAAGTTTTGGAGATATGGAGTCACCCTGTCTTACACCCTTCTCAATGTTGATTTTTCAAGTATCATTATGTAATCTAATTGTTGCTGTTGCATTTTTATAAATATTCTTTAAAATATGACAATATCCTGGATCTATATCTTGATAATCCAATGCTTTATTCACTGAAGATATATTTATAGAATCAAATGCCTTTTCATAATCTACAAATCCAAAGCATAATAGCAACTCATATTCATTTGTCCTTACTATAACTTTTCTCAATACCTGGATATGATCTACTGTATTAAAACCCATTTTAAATCCAGTGTTCTTTTGGTTGATGGAAATCCAATGTTTTCTGTAGACAAGTTGTAATTATTTTGGTTAAAAAATTTGTATAAAACTGATAAAAGGTTGATAGGTCTGTAATTTCTAATATCTTCTTTTATCACCTTTTTTAAATATTAATATTAATACTGCATTTTTCCCATCATCTGGTACATCTTTATCATTTAGACATTTGGTATATAACTTTGCTAATATTTTTTCTATTTCTTAACCTGCTCCTTTTAATATATCAATTATAATTCCATCATTATCTGGAACTTTCCCTTTCTTTATACATTTAATTGCATGTCTCACTTCTTCATTTAAAATTCTGGGCAATTCTGAAAATGTAATAGATATAGGAGGTACTTGTTCTTTATTACTATACAATTCTTGATAAAAATCTTCTATCAATTTCATGATGTCATCTCTCTTTTTAGTAATAATTCCATCTTTTTTTCTTATTCAGGTATAAATTTCTTACCAATACCAAAATGTTGTTTACACTCTTGAGACTTTTATTCTCTTCTACAGCTTTCCTTGCTAGCTTACAGTTCTACTTTCATATATCATTTTCAACTCTTTTCTGCACCATTTTACAAAATCCAAGATATTCAATACTTTTTAATGCATCATTTTTGTATATCTTCATATTCCTTTTTTTCTTCAAAAATTCTCTAGTCTCAGTAAAAATTTTATTGGGCAATTGCTGCTTTTTTCTACCAGCTATTTTTATTGCAGTTTTTAAAAATGTATTAGTTATTTTCATATATAATTTCATTCAAATCTGAATCATATTCATAATCTACTAATACTTAAAACCGATTTGTAAGTTCTAATTTAAATTCATTAGAATGTTTCTAAAGATTAGGAATATCAATGGTAAATATTGTCTTTTTTAATAATTTTTGTCTCTCTAGTTTTGCATTAACATGTATTTTACATCTTACTAATCGATGATCACTTCCTGTGTTAAATTTATTAAGAACATTACAATCTTGAAATATGTATTTTCTGTTAATAAAATTATAATCCAATTCTGCTGTACCTTCATTTACATGCTTCCATGTCCATTTACTTTTATCATTTTTCTCAAAAAAAGAATTCTGAAGTTTTTCTTTTTCTGCAAACTTCACAAGTCTATGTCCTCTCTCATTTTTATTGCCATAACCAAAATTACTTACAGTACTTTTATCTTGCATTTGTTTACCAATTCTAGCATTAAAGTCTCCTATAACAATTTTAAAATGTTGTTAATTCTGTTCAAAAGCCTTTTGTACATCGATATAAAAATCTTCTACTACTTCATCACCATGAGAACTTGTTGGGCATAAACCTGAATTAGCTGCATTTGGTATCTGCTATTAAGTTGTATGACTAATTTTGCCACTCTGTCCGATAAACCATCAATCTCCATAATGTTGTTCTTCCACTTTTTATTTATAATGAAACCTACTCCACTTGTATTTCCAATATTTGTGCCTCTATAATAGAGTACATGTCCACTTTTTAATTCGTCTCTTCACCTTTTCTTCTAACTTCACAAACTGCAATAATATCCCATTTAATATAAGATAATTCTTCTTCTAATTTTTGCAATCTTCTTTCACTTGAAAGTGATATGCAGTTATAACTACCTAAATAAAAAGTTGTCATCAGAAAAGAGTTTGCTATTAACTAAAAGGAGAAGCTTTGATTCCTAATGTCCACTCTATATGTTCTTGTTGTTACAGCTCTTATTACTATGTGATTACTCATATGGTATATGAACATGGATGGACTACTCACCAACACACATTAGGCAGCATGGTGAGTTTATTGGCTTTTTACCTCTGAGTTTAAGATCAAGAAACACCATGGTCTTTCTTCTCAGTTGTCTGATAAGGCAGAATGAATGTTTGTGTAAATGATAAATATTTCCCCCCAATAGATATATATAATTATGGCAGACAAAAATAAATCATGTCCCTTATTCCCAGGAGGCTGTAAAGTCACCAACCAAGTCATAGGTTGGTGGTGGAAGGTGGAGGGTGCTAAGAATCCCCTGATTGCAGACTACGGCTGCCATTTGATGATGACTTTTTTTATCAAAGTAAGCTATGTTATTCATGTAGATTACTTATAAAAAGTTTAATAAGCTCTTATAAAAACTTTTAACTGTTTAGCATAATAAAAAATAAACATCTCTCATTCTATCCTAATGGTGAAAAAAATTTTCTCTTTATGTAATATATTTTACATCTATAGTTTATGTTGATTTCCATATTATTTAATTTTATGTTTACCTAACTAATGTTGCTGATTAGACTCCTGTGTTGCCTTGTTGCTTAGCCCTGGTGAATTTTGCAGGGGTGAGCTGTTTGGTAGGTGTAAAGTCTGCAGTGTATTATTGGATTTGGTTTGGATGGTATTTGTCTTGAGATGAAGTGCATATAATGGATTATGTTGTCAGTGATACTGACTATGTTGCTACTGTCAGTATGATGTTTTTTGATATGTAATTGGGTGGTTTTAGTAATGACCAAGTGTTGGCAAAATATCAGAAAATGTAATTTTGATATTCTTGGTTTTTAACTGCTGTAGCTTGTTCAAATGCAATAATGCAGTGGAGAAACATTGTGCTTGTTTAATATGGATGGATTAATTGCTATGTTTTTGGCACTGGGTGAAATATTGTGGTTAAAATCAATATTACATCCTTGTGATTTGAGTTGATCATAGATTGTGGTTTGTGTGATAGAATTCTAAGTTTAGCCAGTTGACAGTTCAAACAGAGCATTATTTGGTGTGCCAGTATGACTGGATATGAGTGCACTAGATCCATATAAGTGTAATATTTTGGTGGGAGATCAGTCATAATATCTGCATTATGCTATGGTGGCTGTGATGACAGTGGGTGTTGAGCATATCTATCTTGGGTTGATAAATAAGAGGCAATGCTTTTATTGTAGGTTAGACTCATTGGTATTATGTCTTCTGATGGAGGGGTCTTGTCATTTGCATGAAAGTGCAACAACCTCGGTTTTGACACTCTTTGGTTAAATTTTTTTGGGGGGAGCTGAGTGATGTTTTGGACTCTGGTGAGGCTAGTTCTATGGGTGTAAAGCATACAGTGAGTGCTTCCATGATACAGGCTGATGTTTTATTCATGCTTACTTGCAGGAGGCTTGTTTGGGTATGCTGATCTGTTAGATTGATGACATTTTGGTTTGACTCTGGAGTGGAATCAGCAATAACAATAGGGGTGTGTGTGGTGCTAGGTGCCTCAGTTGACTGTTGTGGGGTCAGTTATTTAGAGTCTACAAAAATAGCATTAGAATTTTTGATTTTCTAGTTGTGAGATACCAGAATGTGTGTGTATTCCACTGTATGGTTTGACTCAGGCTCTTTGAGGCTGAGATGATAGCTGGCCTTATTTAAGGTGCCATGATCAGTGGTCAATGGATGTGTATTTGTGCTATTTTTAGTGGCTTGGGTAGGTTTGGTGGGTCATTATTAGAGCTTGTTAGCACTTCATTTGTGATGCAATGTATAGTAAGGTGGCCATACTGGCCACATAAATAACATTTATCTCTTAAGCTTCTTATATAAAAGACAGAGCATGGACTGTAATCCACAATTTGTGCTGGAATGGCTGTCAGGATCATATTGGTTATGTAGTTTTAATTTGTACTCATAGATATTGATATAAACTGGTGTGGATGTATTTTTTAGATATATAGCTTGAAATGCTATAACTGCCAAATGGTTCCATCATCCTCTAAAGTTGTTGGCTGATGTAACCAAGGTATGTTTTCTTGAGTACCCCACTTGTATAGTTTTGATTATTCTTGATCAATCCAATGCATAGTTACCCAAAGTTCCAATCTCAGTTTGTAACTTTCTTCTTTGGCATATATTGAAAAATTCAAGTATGAGATACATTGAATTGGGTTGTTTTATAGTACACAGAACAGTGTCCCACTGTTCATATATGAGGTGTTTGGAAGTCCCACTGTTCATATAAGAGGTGTCTGGGAAGTCTATATAAAGACATGTTGGTATCTGTAGTGGATACTATTATTAAATGAGAGGAAAAATTTTGACTATTTAAAAATTCAAGCTCATTTGCATACATGTACAATAAATCATAACAGACTTCATTCATAAAGCTATGAGTATGATATTTGAATACTAAATCTCGAAAGCATTAATCAGGTATATTAAACCTTATATTATAATTACAGCTTCACTAACACATGTGAACAAAAATCACATATTTATAATTAAAAATTTTATTGGTGAAGAGAAAAAGCAATTTATTAAAAGATGAAAGTAATCCCCTCAGTAATCTGTTGTTAAATTGTTCATTGATGACTTCTAATTTATTAGTGTTCCAGTGTATGGGGAGAAGGTCCTGATTTTTATATATTCTTAGATCTAATTCTCTGATGTCATTTTGGTTAGTTTTTCTATACTGTAAAGAGGGGGGAGTTGTTGTTGGGTGTGATTGGTTTAATTCTGCAATTGGTGATTTACAAGTTGACTTAGGGCACATTTGCATAAATTTTACTGGGATTTGAAGCTTTAGACATGCTGACACTCTACACATGATCAGCTGACTAAGCAGACACCCTTTTCTTTGGCTGAATCTGTATAAATATATATACAAATAAAAAACAGACCCCAACATAAAGTCAATATTTTTAGAGCATGAGATTGACTTGGACTAAAATTTTGATCCATTTAATACCAATGTTATTTGTGCTGAGTGCAATGATCAGAAGAAAATTACAAAGAAGCATGGATTATCACAAATAACAACCATAAAAAAGATTCATGTGTTTCATTATCATGCAAGTGGTAAATTTAAATTTTCAAGCTAGCATACTACAAGTTCTGTCTTTTATATAACTATCTTAGTGCTATGAATATGACTATACTGGTCAAAAGCAGTGCTTTAAATCTATTAAGAAGTTATAATTTTATAATCTTCCTGGCATAGTGACCCTTCGCCATCTATTAAATAAAACAGTAAAATTGAAAAGGTTAAAAAATGAATTTCAGAGTTTGGCATGATTTTTTTTTTACTTCATTTCTTTTTTCCCTAATCAGAAGTAAAAAACTATTTTATAATTATTTGCAAAATAATTATCTGAATGTAAAATTTTAAAAAAATATTTGGTAAAATCACATTAACTCTGGTTGTTAAATATGGATCCAAATATAAATTGAGACAAAATTATGTGTTAAGTGTTAAAAGCATGTTGTGAGAATAAAAAATATAAATAGGCCTAATAAATAACAGTGGTCTAGTCTTGACTCAAGAAAAACACAGTGCAGATTGATTTCATAAAGAGAGAAGAAAATATCAATAGAGAAGTGGCTGTAAAAAAGAGAACTGCTATTTAAAATAGCTTTCCTCACAAAAACTTTCATTAGCCATACTTTCTCACTGTTTTAAAATTTTTTTAATACTCCAATAATGATGACATTAACTAGAAAATATCGATATACTATGAGCGACTAGAAATCTGTAAGCACACTATAAAAATACCTGGAACTATGCACTTGTATTGAGATATGACTGTTCATGTTGCATTAAATGTGATGTTGCTAATTTAAAGAAACAAGGTCTAAGAAAAGAAATAGACCCTGCCATAAGATATATCATACATCTATCTATAATGAGAATCAACTACATTGTCAATGATCACTGATATCTGAAAAGGATAATCATAGTCAAGTACAATTGATAAAGACTATCATTAAAGATATGTTCATATATATATATATACATATATATATATATATATATATTATAACGGAAATGGTTATTTGGATGCTTGATTTATATATTTATACTTTTAATTATATTTTATACTTATTTATTATACTTTATTTTTTTCACAACTTTGATTCTTCCTTTCATTTATTTATTCTTATTTGTTAACTATCAGTTTTGCTAACTGAAATATCCCAGCTTAGCCTCCAACTGTAATGGATATTGTTTATTTATTTATTTAACCAATGCCGTTACAATGCCAGCAGAGGGCTAATACAGATACAAATTTAACTTCATATCTATAGTCTTGACTGAACCCCGAGGCAATACGTACATATTATCTTGGCATTATTTTTCCCGATCAAGAACCCTCCGCTGCTAAACAAAGCTAACTAGTTCAAGAAATTTAACAAATGTCCAGCACTTGCTATTTATTTTTTATAATTGGGAAATTCTCACAAACAAGCAGCACATAAATATCTTTTAAAATAAGCCTTCCCCTTTAATCACTAAATTACAGTTTCCCTCCTGTCGGAGCTTGGTGATAGGAAAATAAAGCAAGTATATGCAATTTACGAATAAATATGTTTAATAACACTCACTGTTATATAAAAAAAATACATGATAACAATAATAAAAACACACACACACTTATATAATATGTGGCTATAATAAAACATAATAAAACAGATCAAATATAAAAGTTATTTTGAAGTCCTATTGGGTAGAGTTCTAAATTTATCAAAATTGTTCCTTGTTTATTTATTTACGAACATTAAAAATTAAAAATGCATGCATGCTTTTACCTAGGTTTTCATTGTAGTTGTTTCCATGGGTATTTCTTTCGAGCGCTCTTTACCATCCAGTGGGAGATCATCCCTTTTTTGTAGAGACGGTATGTCCTTCACTGTCGGCTGGATTGATTTTCTCTCTCAGTTTGTGGGGTTATTTCTAGTTCCAGTTTTTTATTTCTTGTCGATTCTTTAGGTAGATTTTTAAGTTGTCAGTCACAGAAGTGGCAGTCTCTCTAGCAGGTAAGGCATAGATCTTACATTGTGAGTCAGTGGTGAGACGGATTTAATACGAACTCACATCCCTTTAACGCCACTAGCCATGCACTTCTTTCATTTTTTTTGAGCTGGTGCTTCCTCAAGATCTCTACTAGTAATCCACAGATAATAATTGTAATTCTCTTACTGTCTTTCTTTTGTTCATTGTTTTTGTAAATTTTTAATTAAGATTTAGATTTCTAACCAAATCTTATCATCATGTTTCTTTATTTAATTAGTGGCTAGAATGTAAGTTTTAATTAATTTAGCTATAATTATAAGCTTTTCCTTGTTATACATTTTCTTTGTCTGAGAAATTTAATTAGTCCAACAGACTTTCACACCTACGGCCATATTGTTTTTATATTACATATTACATTTAATTTTTATTTAAAAGTTTACAATTCATTTTTCACATTTATGTTTATAATTCATCTTAACTTGTTACAATATAGTTTTTAACAAGAGAGGAAAAGACACATTTCTTTATGCACCCCCTTCCCCTCTCACACAATAAATAGAAATAACTTTCAAGCATTTGACTTACTCGGTTTTTTTTTTTAAAAAGAGAGAAAGAGACGCATTTCTTTATGCACCCCCCTCCCCTTCTCTTACTATTACAAAAATCCAAAGTAATTTCGACATTTGAATTTCAACTTTTTTCTTTTCCTTCTTTTTTTAAATTTTAGTAGCTAATCCATTTACTTTCATTACTTTCTAGTAGCTAACTTATCTCATTTTTATTAATAAATATATATGTGTGATGACGACTTTACGTGGTTGTCACATTACACTCCACCTGCTTTTGAGAATTAAAATCAGGTCAAATCTTAGTCTGAGATGAGAGCTTATTTTAATTCTTTGCTTTCAACCTTTCCTTCTGCTTTTATTACATACTTTTCTACTCTATCATGATGATTGATGATGATGATGAGGATGACTGCAGAGAGACAGCTAGGTAAAACTACTCCATTTATTCCGATCGATTTTGGCTGATCAACCAATTTAATCTCTATGCATACGAGACCATGGTACGACTTAACTCTATCAAAAACATAAAAGGTTTAAAGCGTGTAAACAGCAGGATATTTCTACTGCCTATTCATCTTGCACAAACAACAAATTCTTATTTATTTATTTATTTATTTTATTTATTTCAAGACACTAATTCTTATTATATAATGAGTCCAGGATTCTTACTGGCGCTTCATTTAACGGGTTTTACCACCGAGAGCCATGTGAATCTACAGTAAGCAAAGAAACGGCTAAATCAAGCTCAAAATACAACCCAAACATAATGCATCCACACACTCATGTATGCCTCAATCTGCAACCTCATACACCTACTAGTGATATCTCTCATTTAAGTATTATCACTATTGTTCATTTATTTTATTTTATTAATTATTAACCAGCTCTTTAATGAGCCTAAATGATTCTTATTTCTAATTTTACTTTTATTTATTTGTTAATTATATCTGCATTTAAAATTGACAGATTGTTATACGACTAACTTATTTATAGATTTCTTTTCCTTTTTTTTTTGTTATTACTTTTATTTACATTTGTCTTGCTGTGCTTGACTGCAAATAAATACACATTAAGTTTATCATTGATTTCACTCCGTGAACATTACTTTTTTTTTTGTTTATTATAGTAACTTTAATTATTTGTCGTGAGACGATTTGCCCCACCTGTCATATGTTTTTAAAAAAAATTAACTTTATTTCTTGTGATCCCATGATGTTATTGTTTGATCGAACTGACATTTCCGTCCGTTTATTTTCTTTAGGCTTAGTTTTTGTCTGGAGGCTTCTTATCATTCCTTTTACCATACATATAAAAAAAAATTAACTTTATTTCTCATGATCCCATGATGTTATTGTTTGATCGAACTGACATTTCCGTCCGTTTATTTTCTTTAGGCTTAGTTTTTGTCTGGAGGCTTCTTATCATTCCTTTTACCATACATATATCCACTTGTGCTTGGAACTGGAGCAATGTTCCGATGTCCTCTAGAGTCAGCTTGCTCATCTGGGTAATTTATATTTGAACCTCTTCCGGTCTGTTCAGACATTTTGGAACTTTCTGATCTATCAGGAAATGCCTGGTTTCCTTCCCAATAATCGTGATGAGGATTGTATTGCATTCTCCCTATGTGCAGATCATTGGGCTGGGGTTTAAATCCCCGATCCTCCATCTTCTAATTAGGCCTAGTGCTGTCAAATGCATTCAGAAACTCATCAACCTGTCCGACAATCTTTCCTTCTGTGCCTATGAGCATTTGCTCCACATTATTACTTTCGCTATTTATTTGCAAGCACTTGCTTGCACTTTCTTGCTCTGTTTTCAATTTTTCTACTTCTTGACCTAATGTTTCCAGCTTATCCCTTACCTACTCTATCTCATCATTTATTTTCAACCCAATGTCGTGTTTTACTTTAACCCACTCTCCCAGAATGCACTGCTCTATTTTCCCCAGTAGTTCCTCCTGGTGATTCAACCTTTCATTTGCAACCTTCACCTGGTATGAGGTTTGTTCACATATTTCATTCACTTCTTCAACCTTTTGGCTAAAATTCTTATTTAGTTGTTTGTCTAACTCTTCTATCCTCCTACTATTTCTTTCATCTCTTTCTCTCATTTCCATAATCAACCATTGCTGGCCTTCCATTATTTTCGTAAGCATATCCATTATAATACAGCTTTCTATTTTATCTTTATTATCAATCTTCGTCTCCATTCCCTTGCTAATTTCTATCTCCCCTTCACTAGCTATTTTTCCAGATGGTTCCATTTTGTTCTTCGGAGGTTTTTTCTATTTTGCCTACTAGAGCATCCATTTTTGTTTTGATCTCATGTGCATAAAATCTATCTAACACGCACACTAACTAATCACTTATATTTTATTCTACGGCTTTATTATTCTAACTCTCTCCTTATAGGATTATCTTACTTTACTGACTTTATATTTCACTGACACTAGGTACGTTTGTTCGACTCTCCCCATCCCACTCACTAATCATCACTCACCCATGCCTGCCTTCAAGACCCCTCCGCAACTGTCTTCAATTTACACCCTAACTTCCCACATTATATCACATTCTCTTTCTCTCCTTTTACCCTCTATTATTTTATTTTATTTCTTGCTTTTGTCTACCACCATGCTATTTTTGATTTGTTTATTAATTATTGCATAAACTATTAATTTTGTTACATTCAAATTCAAATGGGCTGAACTTGTAAATGTGAAAATATCCCAGACTCTGGCCCCCAATTATAACGAAAATGGTTATTTGGATGGTTGATTTATATATTTATACTTTCAATTATATTTTATACTTGTTTATTATAATTTATTTTTTTCACAACTTTGATTCTTCCTTTCATTTATTTATTCTTATTTGTTTACTATCAGTTTTGCTAACCGAAATATCCCGGCTTAGCCTCCAACTGTAATGGATATTGTTTATTTATTTATTTAACCAACACCGTTACAATGCAAGCAGAGGGCTAATACAGATACAAATTTAACTTCATATCTATACCCTTGATTGAACCCCGAGGCAATACATACATATTATCTTGGTGTTATTTTTCCCGATCAAGAACCCTCAGCTGCTGAACAAAGCAAACTATTTCAAGAAATTTACTGAATGTCCAGTGCTTGCTATTTATTTTTTATAATTGGGAAATTCGCACGAACAAGCAGCACATGAATACCTGTAAAAATCAGCCTTACCTTTAATCACTAAATTACAGTTTCCCCCCTGTTGTAGCTTGGTGATAGGAGAATAAAGCAAGTATATGCAATTTACGAATAAATATGTTTAATAACACTCATGGTTATATAAAAAAAATACATGATAACAATAATAAAAACACACACACTTATATAATATGTGGCTATAATAAAACATAATAAAACAGATCAAATATAAAAGTTATTTTGAAGTCCTATTGGGTAGAGTTCTAAACTTATCAAAATTGTTCCTTGTTTATTTATTTACGAACATTAAAAATTAAAAATGCATGCATGCTTTTATCTAGGTTTTTGTTGTAGTTGTTTCCATGAGTATTTCTTTCGAGCGCTCTTTACTGTCCAGTGGGAGATCATCCCTTTTTTTGTAGGGATGGCATGTCCTTCACTGTCGGCTGGATTGATTTTCTCTCTTAGTTTGCGGGGTTATTTCTCGTTCCAGTTTTTTACTTCTTGTCGATTCTTTAGGTAGATTTTTAAGTTGTCAGTCACAGAAGACATGGTCTCTCTAGCAGGTAAGGCATAGATCTTACATTGTGAGTCAGTGGTGAGATGGATTGAATATGAACTCACATCCCTTTAACGCCACTAGCCATGCACTTCTTTCATTTTCTTTGAGCTGTTGCTTCCTCAAGATCTCTACTAGTAATCCACAGATAATAATTGTAATTTTCTTACTGTCTTTTTTTTGTTCATTGTTTTTGTAAATTTTTAATTAAGATTTAGATTTCTAACCAAATCTTATCATCATGTTTCTTTATTTAATTAGTGGCTGGAATGTAGGTTTTAATTAATTTAGCTGTAATTATAAGCTTTTCCTTGTTATACATTTTCTTTGTCTGAGGAATTTAATTAGTCCAACAGACTTTCACACCTATGGTCATATTGTTTTTATATTACATATTACATTTAATTTTTATTTAAAAGTTTAAAATTCATTTTTCACATTTATGTTTATAATTCATTTTAACTTGTTACAATATAGTTTTTAACAAGAGAGGAAAAGACGCATTTCTTTATGCATCCCTTTCCCCTCTCCTACAATAAATAGAAATAACTTTCAAGCATTTGACTTACTCGTTTTTTTTTGTTTTTTTTTTTAAAGAGAGAAAGAGATGCATTTCTTTATGCACCCCCTCCCCTTCTCTTACTATTACAAAAATCCAAAGTAATTTCGACATTTGAATTTCAACTTTTTTCTTTTCCTTCTTTTTTTAAATTTTCGTAGTTAATCTATTTACTTTCATTACTTTCTAGTAGCTAACTTATCTCATTTTTATTAATAAATATATACGTGTGACGACTTTACGTGGTTGTCACAATATATATATAATTCACTATAAAAACCATTATTTAAAACATTTGTCATCTTGTAAGATCTTTTTTTTAATTTAATTATATATCCTTAACTACAATGTTTATATTAATTTAATTCAATATTTTGTATTTTTGTTATTATTTACTTTATTTATATGGTAGTAGTTGTAAATGTATAAGCAATGATTTTATATTTTTACTTATTTTGTGTAAATGAAGTGTTATTTTTTATTAACAAATTTATTTTGTTTTTGCTTTTCAGACATATTCCAAATATATGTCATTAATTGTAGTTATATGTTCGACTATTTCCATCATTTAATATGAGTATTGAATATCTTTAGAAAAAATTAACTTTATTTAAATATTCCAAATACATTCAACTGTTAGTAATAGCAAATAGGTCAGTATATACACAATGTTTTGAGGGGTATTATTCTCCCCTCTTCTTCTGGTGTTTCTGGCCTGACCAATGACAGTACTAGCATGGAAATTGAACCTGGACCCTTAGATTCTTGAATATTGAATTTTTTAAGGTAACACTCTAACCAACAGCCATTCTACCAAAGGCAACAGTCACTGGAAATTTCATATACTTATCTATGAGGTTCCTCCTGATTTCTCCAATTTTTTTTTTAAGAGCAAAGTTGATTAGTGGTTTCCATACATTATGTATAGTCACACTAGATTAACTTATGGGATTATTTTCCATTAATATCCACTAATCCTGAGAAGCCATGTGATTATCTAGAGAACATACAAGGCTAATGGAAGTAAATTAAAATGATGATGATCAGTGATAGTAAAATGTTAAGAAATAATCTTTCTATTTAAGAGGTATTACCATCTAAAAATTAATTTTAAAGTAAATCTATATAATGAAAGTAAAATTAATTTAGAAATCATGGTTTTTAACTTAATTTTCAATGATAAGATTATTTTGATCATCATTATCATCAGATTGGTTGATTGCAATGTATTGAATATACTTGATTTTGTTAACCATTTTTTATTTGAATAATTATCAAACCTAGTTTTTCAAATATATATATATATATATATATATATATATTTGATATATATATCATTTATATATATATATATATATATATATATATATATAAATGATGAATAATAAACCCATAACAAACCTATTGTAGTAGATCCATGATACCAAAGTACAAAATAGAGAAAGTAGAAAATGATTAAGATTAATACACAATTAAGCAAATACATAAAATGTGCCCATTTAAAAGTTTAGAGAAATTATTCAAATACAAAATAATTTTTTATTATTTTATTTTGCATTTAAGGAATATAATTGTCATTATTTTAGATATTTAAATTATATAATTTTACATCTTATTGTAGAATATGTTTTTAAAAATACATAAACAAATATATAGTTTAGTAGTTTTTGCTTTCACCTGCTCTATCCATAACATAAACTCAAATTTTGGATGAGTAATACTTCAACTTTTTTTAAATTTTAATTTGTCTTATCAGAGATGTAATTATAAACAGGCTTGTCATCTAATAAGTAGAGGTAATAAATGCTTTAAATGGCTGACTATATGAGTAAATGCTTTTCCAATAAGCATGACAGGAATAGATAAAGAAGAAAGTGCTAAGATTTTTTATTTTTCTTTGACTCTCTACATAACAATATTAGATATTTATTTGCTGACCAATAATAGTTCATGTTTTTTTTTCTGAATTGGTTATGAACTTATCATCTAAAAAACTCAAGCCTAATTGAAATCTAATAGTTTTCTAAATTTTACACAATCAGCATTTGAACGCAAGTCATGATAGAAAGATATGGTATTACTAAATAACAGTCTGTCTTTCAATATTTACCAATAAATGAGTAAATAGTTATTGAAGATAAAACAAGAATGGAAAACTGTTCAAATTTTTATCAGCAAGCAATTTCCAAGACTTGGGAGTAATATGATTTTTTCCATTGTTCCTCTATGAGGAGTTAGTGTTGAGTTCTTTACCCTGAAGGTGGCCATTTAAAGAATGGTTTTCTTATGTTAAAAGTGATAAAAATTGCAATAATGAAATTAATCTAATTTTAAAAGTTATTGTTGTTATTGTTTTTAAGTACAAAAACAAAACAAAAAAAATGTCAAGCATTGATGGCCGAGTGGTTAGCATAGCTGCCTTACAAGCAGTTGTCCTGGGTTCACTTCCCAGCCAATGCTTTGACACAGGAAGAAAAACAAAACAAAATATAGTATAAACAAAAACTCTATTTTTGAATTAAAACCACGGTAATTTTTATAAAATTTTGAAATATATATATAATGATGGGATCTGTTTGGTACCAAATTAACATCCATATTTCCTGTATAATCAGATAATGATTGTTATCCGATTTTTTTTTTCATGTGTCAAAGCATCGGCCGGGATGCAAACCCAGGACAACTGCTTGTAAGGCCACTGTGCTAATCACTAGATTACCAACGCTTGACTTGTTATCCAATTTTTACAATAAATTTTAAATGAGGCATTTATTTTATATAGCGCTATGTTTATAAATTGTAATAAACTAAGGATCAGCCTTTCAAGCTAATGTACATGCACTTTTTATGAATATTAATACTAAATAAATGAATACTTTCACTTCCAACACAAGATAAAGTCTTTTTGAAAGAATAGAATGAATCCATGTATTCTTTCAACCCAAATGCTTATATATGGGCAAATCTTAAGTACTGGAAATGAAAGCATGAGAATAAACCACTCACTTTAAATTACTTTATTTATTTAGTATTAATATTTATAAAAAGTGCATGTATGTTAGCTTGAAAGGCTGATCTTTAGTTTATTACAATTTATAAACATAATGCTATATAAAATAAATGCCTCATTTACATATGTTTCGTTTCATTTAAGAATGACGTTTCATAAATTCTAGATAATTTTGTGGGTGTCATTCATTCAGACATAATAAAAAGTAATTTAAAGTGAGTGGTTTATCCTCATGCCTTCATTTCCAGTACTTAAGATTTGCCCATATATAAGCATTTGGTTGAAAGAATAGATGGATTCATTCTATTCTTTTGAAAAGACTTTATCTTGTGTTGGAAGTGAAAGTATTCATTTATTTAGTATTAATATTCATAAAAAGTGCATGTACATTAGCTTAAAAGGTTGATCTTTAGTTTAATAAATTTTAAAGTAATTAAAATTTTTATTTTATAATTTTCATTATTTTTTGTAAAAAAGTAATATATTTATTAGTATTCATGAGAACGTAAGTGAAAATAATTTCTTAGATTCATGATACAAAAACTGGTTAAATTTAACTATATTTTGAAAATATAAATTACTAAATATTTGTAATAATAGATTTATCTCTACATTCAGAATAGTTAATTATTTTTGATATTTTCTGTCAAAAAAAAAATAGTTTTGATTATTATTATTCAAAATTATTGGATTTTTTAATAATATACATATTCATAAAATTTTATCACGGATCTTAAGAAAGCTTCTATTAACCCCCTTTTTTTAAAAAAAAAAAAATAGAGTAAACAAGATTTTAGCATTTATAGTAGAAGATTGTTAGTATTCCTTATAGCAACAATACTTTTAGGATATTATTGCATAGGTTGTTTCCAGTCATAGATGAAAGTTTGCCAGAGATTCAATGTAGTTCTATAAAATCAAGAAACATTTCAGACATGGGTTTTGTGTCAGACAAATGCAGAAAAAGGTGCCTGGAACAAAAAAAAAAGGTATTTATATATTCCTTTTATTAATTTGATCAAGATATTTGACTCATTTAATTGAACAGGTCTTGAATCTGTTTAAAATTATTTGGTTGCCCATCAAAATTTATTAATATTATACAAATTATAATGAAAGAATAAAAGGAAAATATATTACTACAGACATAAAATTTAAGACATTTGAAATAAAAACTGCTGTGTACAAGAATGTGAAGTATCTTCAACTTTGATATCAATTTTTGTAACAGTAGTTTTTGGAAATGTTTATATGCTTCATGAATGGGGACTTACACCTGTAACAATGGAATTTTGGCTTCTGAATTTAAGTAAACTGACTATTGCGATGTTCTTTTAAACCAAAAAGAATATCTACAAAATGTACTTAATGTTTTAAATAAACATATTAATTCTTTGGTTTAATACTGAGTATTCAAAAAGCTCAAATGCTTTATCAGCTAGTAATAGAAAAAAAATATTTGACCACTTTTAACTTAGATAGTTTGTGGTTTTAAGACCTGTAGAGGTCCCTACTATCGCATTTTATACACATGTGATTGAAACTACAGCCTTAAGAATATTATTTAAATTAAAATAGAAAGGAGAACTTAAATATTGGCATACAATAATAACTTCAATACCGTTGTACTTTCTAACAAATTAAAGTCCAGGATATTTTATTGCAGTAACTAAATTAGTTTTACTTGGAGCTGTTCATTTACAAATTTATTGTATGGGATATTTATTATCGATATACGATAACAATTTTGTTTTTGGTTGTTCATAAAACTAAAAATATATGCAATATCTTAAAACCATGTGATGTAGAATCTACTATTGTAAAATATCTTCCTTAGATAGGACATGGATATGAAATAAGATCTCTTAAAAAATTATTTTATAGAGAACGGTTTCCGTTTGAGGGGCAGACTGCTTTTGCTTTATAAAAGTAATCTAAAGATACTCTAAAAAAGTAAAAAAATATTGATTGATTTCATTTTGAAGTTATGGAAAGCTACGTGTAATCAAGATTTTAAAATTTTTCAGAAAAAAAATTGCAGCACAAATTAAAACACAAATCACAAATATATGCGAATATTTTTGTTTCAGAACTGGTTATACAATTGTAACAGAAATGCTATCTAGTTTGTACAATCATATCTAGTTGTTTTTGTTTATTGGAAGGGCTACACTCATTTAAGAATTGTTGCATGCTGATTATTATTGTCACAATTCTCATTTATTATTTTTAATTATAATTTCTATTTTGTAAATTACGTTTTTAATAATGCCTTGTTAAATTTTTATACTAAGATTATATATGTATAAGATATATTTTGTTTAAAAATATATTTGGATAAATATGTAATGATGATTGTCTGAATGTTTGTGATGATCGTATTTTGGTAGCAGTTATATCTTGGACTATTTTCATCATCTATTATTAATCGTTAAGTGTCTTTAGGAATAATCAAACTTTATTTAAACTTTTCAAATACATTCAACTGTTAGTAATAGTATACATATTAGTTCATAGCCCAAAGTTTCAAATTGTTATTCTTCTTCTCTCTTCTTCAAGTAATGTTAGCCTAACTACTGACAGTAAAAGTATGGAAATCGAATCTGGACCTTTAGAATCGTGTATTGAGTATAGAATGTCATAGTTGATTAAAGTGTTACTTAAATTCAATATTTACGATTCCCATGTTAGAACTGTCAATGGTCAAGCTGAGAAAGTATAGTATTAAGTGGAAAAATTAATCTGTGTATTATTATCAAAAGTTGAAATTTAAATAAAGTTGGAATTATTCTAAAGACATTTAACAATTAATAATATATAATTGAAATATTCCAATATATAACTTCAGTAATTCTAAATATGTAAGTCAATTGTTATTAATTTTCTTCTTTTCTGAGCCAATGTAATATCTGGTAAAATGAAAATACAGAAAAGGTAGTTTTTTTTAACATTTAGCTTTGTTACTGCCAAATATTAAATGCATGTTAAGCAGTAATAAAGCTAAATATTGAAGAAAAAACTATCTTTTGTGTTAGTATTTTCATTTTACAGATAAAAGCATGCTAGGCAATGTAATACTTTGTATAATAATAATTGTGAAAAATATAACTATACATATATATGCAAGGATATGTATGTAATTAATTTAAACATTGTGGGCATAATTTTTGTTACTGAATTAATATAAATAAGTGGATATTGTTATTACCATTATACATATATCTATAAATTACAATCCAATGCTATTTTGGTTAACTGCTAAAAGAATAAATTTGTATATTTATTACAAATAAAACTTTTGTTACTTTTTTTGGCTATGAACTTTGTTACTAAAACTGTGGGATTGTCGTTTAATAAATCAATATTAGTATATTATAAATATAAAACCTTTAAACATCACATGACCACTATCTCCCATGCTTGCTCATAACTGTTGTTAAAATAGGCAAAACTCTCTCTATACAGTAGTGCCACTCAAAGCAAGACAGCCCATTGATTGCTCTGTCTTGCTCTGAGTGGCACTACTCTATGGAGAGAGTTTTGCCTGTTTTAACAACAGGTATGAGCAAGCATGGGAGATAGTGATCATGTGATGTTTAAAGGTTTAATACCAATCCTGCCTAATAGGAAAATGGTGGATATGGTTGTTAAAGAGCCAAAGACACCAAAATATAGATGCTGAACTGAGTTCAGACCCATATGACTATATAAGCTATTGAGCTTAGATTGAAAATATCTGTGTGTTTTCAATTTTATTCTCATAGTTTTGTAGTTATGTAGAGATAAAAGATGGCTGTTGGACGGTTGCATTAGATCCTAAGATCTAGATGCAGTGCTCTCAGATCCAAGGTTCCTCACTGACGAAGGCCACAAGCCAGAAACTAGTTTGGGGATATTGAATGAGTAGGCACTAGATAGGAATTTTATGCACAAGCCTTGCATCCATTGATTACTCTCTTGCTTTGAGTGGCACTAGGGTATGGGGAGAGTTTTGCCTATTTTAATATATTGTAAATGCCGAATTTTAAGATGCAATTAAAGGGGATTTGAACAATAATTTTGAATGCTAAACCAATGATGTGGAAACTTAAAATAAGACAAAGTTTTTTATTTGCTTTTAATATTATTGCAAAAGTCATAGCTAAATCAAGATGGGATGCAAAATTTTTACTTATTTGAATTAAAGATAACTAGAAAAATCGCAACTCGTGAGCATAATTGTTCACTGTTTATGACGTATTTTGCTTATTATTTTATAAGTAGACCACGTTTAAATACTTAATGTACACTCATTTCTCTCTTTTTTTAAAAAACAAAATCTATTATAAAGATTTCACTTATTATAAACCCAAAATAATTATTTTAATAGTTTTAATTTTAAAATAAACTATATAAACTAGAAATCAATTTGTAAACCATTATTTTCTATTTTTCTCTTAGTCCTCTGCTTAGATATTCTTCTATTGTTTTATAAACAACAGAAACTAGTATTCATTATCTTTTTAAAAGCAATATGTATTTAATATTAACTTTAAAGACGTAATCTTATTAATTACTTTTGAAAACGTCATACAATTCTTTTAATAAATAAAAAATTGTATTGATACTTTTTAATTAAGTAAGTGAAACAAGTAATTTAATATCTTTTGATATTTACTAATCGAAGTTGACTTTTTTTTTTTAATAAATAAGAATATCAGAAGCACATGAACTTACACTAAAGCATGATACTCCATGTGTTTTTCTATAGTATACTACTTAGAAAATACCCTCGATTGATTTTTAACGTACAGCGATGACATTTAATATTAAATGTAATTAATTAAACTCGTCAATAAGTAAAATGAACTTCATACGTATGTATACGATTAAGAAAAAAAGGATTAGCAACAATAAACTGTCATTGAATAAAGCCAGAAAGTCGTCTCGATAGCCTAGAGATCTTTTAAGATCAGATTAGCTTGACTTTTTAGCAAAAAAATAACATTTGTTAATAAAAGGATTTTGAACACAGACTTTTAAACTCGTTTCAGTCATCCACTCTATCTTATACAACTGATACGCATAATCACACAAATGTGAAAACGATAAATAATCTCCTATATATGTATTTCATGCTGAATCAGCACTCATCAGTTGGTCCAGATCATCTCCCATACTTATACATAATCAGTGCTTGGGTTTATAATGGACATCCTTTACTATACTCCATCCTTCAACTCTTTAGTCAGAATTTCAATGTTATGGATGGCTGAAGAGTTGGTGGAGTAGATTGAAGCCTGTCCATTTGCTATCTTAATATAAACCGAGTCCTGATTATACATATGTATAGGAGATGATGACCTGGACCAACTAATGAGTGCTGGTTCATCACAGAATACGTATATTGAGATCATGTATCTTTTTCACACATGCATGGTCATGTGTATAGCTTCTATGAGATAGAGTGAATGGCTGAAGGGAGCTTGAAAATCCCCTATATTACAATTAGACTCCAGGTATGTAAAATATACTTGTATTTCAAATATTACAAAATATTCATTATGTAAGATTGATATATATTGTTATATGTAATCTTCGATCTTGAGCAATAAAAGCCAACAGTGTTGAAAAACATTTCAGCACTCCCATTTTACTATGTTGTTCATGATGTAGTCGTAGCACAAGTAACCGGAATCTGAATCCAGGTTGAATAAAACCTGATTTTTTTTCAGTTACTTTTAGGATTGTTTTTTCATGTAGCAGCCAAAATCAAATCAACTTATCATCCAAATGGGTATTTAGCTCAACTTAACTAGATTGTAAAATGAAGATGTTCAAATTCTTACAACTAATAATCGGCACATCTGCAAAGTAAAATATTCTCTCATTGTTTGTCTATGAGAAGCTAATAATTAAAAGACATTTTACAGTTTATCTTTATGCATGTAATAGATAATTAGTTCCTTTCCAAAATTTGAAGATATCGGGTAGAAAACAGATCATTGGATTATTGGATTAAATCCTTTTTTTTAAAAATCTTTGTAAAAAAAAAAATTGAAAACATGTACATATTGAGTGAATCTGAATTTTTCTAAAGACATTAACATACGTATTCATCTAGTCAGGTCATGATTATTGTCTAATATAAATTTATATACTAATTCTAATGTAATAAATATTTCTATTTTATTAATAATTTTTTATTTGTCATTTATTAGACTAAATATTATCCCTAGTGTAAGTTTCATTACACCATTACCATGCAACGTAGGAATTGGTTTTATTCACTCTTAATACCTTGTGGAGAGGAGTATTCATAAACATATGACCAAAGACATGTGAAAAAGATGTATGATTCCCAAGATGCACATTTCGTGCTAAACTATTATTCATCAGTTGGCCTAAATCATAATCATTTACACATATTTTTATCATTACATGATCACTATCTCTTATACTAGCACATAATTGTTATTAAACAAGGCAAAACTCTCCATACAGTAGGACCACCCTATGCCAAACAAAGTAATCAATGGATGCCAGAAGGCTTGTGCATAAAATCTCTATCTAGTGCCTACTCATCCAATATCCCCAGACTAGTTTCTGGCTTGTGTTCTTCATCAGTGAGGAGTCTTGGATCTGAGAACACTGCACCTGCTCTCAGATCCAAGGCTCCTCACTGACGAAGGCCACAATCCAGAAACTAGTCTGGGAATATTGGATGAGTAGGCTCTAGATAGGGATTTTATGCACAAACCTTCTGGCATCCATTGATTACTCTGATAGATATCATAACTTGCAACTCTTACATCTTTGCCACATAACACTTAATGGAAGTATATTATTAACATTGATTAGTTATTCATAGACTAGAAATTATCCACTTAATAAAATATATTTCTCTAGTGTAAAATTTTCATTAAATGACTCTCATGCAAGGTAAGGACTGGTTTCTATTCACTTTTAACATCTTGTAGAGGCGTGTAATCATGATCATATCACCAGAGGCATATAAAAAATGTATGATCCCCAAGACACACATTTTTCTACTGAATCAGCATTTATCAGTCTGTATAGATCACAGCCTCTTATACATAACTTTATCATTGTATATGTATGAATAACCAATTATTATAGTTTAATCCATACATGACAAACTTACAATAAACTTTGATATAAACCACTTGATGGAAGTATATTAATAATTTTTATCAGTTATTCACTAGACTAGAAATTAGTCACTTAATAAATAATATTTCTTGCAGCTCTTCTGTTTGCAGTTTATATAGACTCTCTTATTCATATGATTGAGAATCTCATTCCAGGCTTTTGTCTTCCACACTTGGGATTGCAGGTAGCTGTCATGGCATTCATTGATGATATTACTATAATATTTCAAAACAGCTATAATATCCAAGTTGTGATGAATATCTTAGAAAATTTTCAGGCTGAGACCTGCTCAATTGTTCAACCAATCAAGTCTGCAGCCTGACAGTTAACTACAGGTAAAAAATGCCATCTAACTTTATGGCACTCCCGTCTGCTTTCTTGGGCATACCATTATATATGTCCAAGACTAAAATGAATACCTACTTGAATAAATTAATTATTAAAAAAATTGAAGGTAAAATAAGTAATTTTTCATCACTTAAATTATATGAAATTACAAGAGATTAATTTTTAATTCCATTGTTTCAGGGATTTTGGCATACTATGCACTCTGGGTAGCCCTACATAACAAAACACTACTCAGAATAAAACAGATTGCAAAAAATATGTTTGGGGTAGAGCTTCAAGATGGATCTCAATATCAACCTTGCAGATGCCAAAAGAAAAAGGAGGCCTTGGCCTGATTGATTAAGGGCTATACATAACCTACATCAAGGCAAGTACATTTATTAACTTAATTAAAAGTCAATTTCTTGGGCCTTCTGTTGATCTTGCTGGTGCCTTTAATGAAATAGGATGTAAAGGAAGATCTTTTATAACTGATCTGTTTATTGCTTATAGGGATCTCCAAGATGATATGAATGTGTCCAGTTTGGAAGGTATTAAATATGAAGACTTAAGTAATCATTATAAAAGTCATGGCAATGCATGGTTGGATATATCAAAAAAAATGTGTTGAAAAAGTTCCATTCTATATATGCACCCCAATCCTACTTGAAATTTGTTTTCAAACTAGTGAATGGCTTGTTTCCAATAACTAAGGTTCTAAATGAAAGACTACATATGAATTTAGATCCAGTCTGTTCGCTATGCAAATCTGGTAATGAGACCTTTCAGCATCTATTCGAAGAATGTTCAACATTTAGGCAGGTAAGAACTAAAGTGTTCCACAGGCCAATCATAAACTTAAAACTTTTGCTTAGTCAATACATTGAGAAATTTAACCCTCACAATGCAATGGTGATTGTGCATACCCTTAAGACAATATGGTATATACAATGCTCATGATATTTGACAACAAGATTTTTAATTGGCTGAAAAAACTCTATAGCAATTGGGAAACTTATTTCAGTCAATGTCTGAGATACTTGCCAAGGAAGACGATGAATCGATTCTGGGGTGGTCCTGGAATAACTCTATGTGAGATTATCAGATGAACCTTTGTCTTGAATAAAGATTTAATTCTTATGTGAGGCTTATTCCTTTGGCTAATTAATCATTTTGTTACATGCTTTGCTCATTTGAGTTGCATGTCTTAGAATTTCCTTCTAGTACAGTGATGCAAGTCAATCTCCTTGAGTTTAGGATAACTAATTAATTGCCTGCAGACTTTTTGTCTTAATAGTGGAATATATCAAATTCTTTGGGGTTTGGTATACAGAACTGTAACATATTTATCATTTGTTTAATTACTTGTATAAATTGTAAACATTTATTGTGTTAATAAAGGCTTTTTATTTTTTTTTAAAAAAAATTCAATACAAAACTTTCATGCAAGCTAGGGACTGGTTTTTATCTACTTTTAACATGTTGTAAAAGTGGATAGAAACCAGTTCCTATCTTGCATGAAAATTACACTACAAAAATTTTATTTCTATTTTATAATTTCTCTTTTTTTTTTAAAAAAAAAAAAAAAGGGGGGGGATTTATTTATGGAAATTTATGAAAACAATTAATTGCTGACGTTTATAATCCTATTAAATTTTATTATACTTCGAGAATATTATTTTTTAAATACTCATAACAGTACACAGTTTCTAGATTCTATATCAAACAAAATATTAATAGTTTGTTGTTGTTATTATTATTATATTTATTATTGTTGTTGTTGTTAACACTCGTAAAAAGTACATGCACAATAGCTTGAAAGGCTGATCTTTAAATGTATTACAATTATAAACATAGCAATATATGAAATAAATGCTTATTTACATATTATTATTACTATTACTATTACTACTATTATGCTTTTCACTAATAGTTTTGTTTATTTATCATTTCTTAGACAATAACTTCTAATAAAACGTTAATAGTAAAATAGGATTTGTTAGAATATATAAATTGATTCTAAAATCTTATTTATCATCTGTTAATTATAACTTACATTAAATACAAATATTTAGGAGTAATCTATTCCAGGCTAGGAATTTAGAGCAAGGTTGTTATAAAAAATAATCATTTAAACAGGAAAGTATGATAACAAATGTCAAAAGTATAAATAGCAAATTAATATAAAATTATTTGCTATACATATTGTAAAATTTGATTTTAACAAAAAATAAAATTCTTCTTTTAAATGAATAAAATAAAAATATAACCAACCATCTATTAAAAATTCATAGTTTTTTAATTTCAAAAACCACTATTACTTGGGATTTTTTTTTCAAGCTAGGTTTGATTTTTCTGGCATCATAGTGAATATTAAACTAACTTCCACTTAAAAATCACTTCTGCCTTCTCGTTTTGATTTTTTTTCCTTTTTAAGATATTTTTCTAATTGCTGTTCTGGTGTTATCATGATAGCTAAGTAAACTATGCTATTAGAAATCACTTTATTATGCTTTTTTTTTTTTTGGAAATATTTTTTATTAATACTTTATTGTGTTTTTATGGCATCATATTAAAAACTAAATGAATTTACTCTAATATAAATCATTTTACTCTCCTTCCTCATTTGGAATTTATGAACTCATTAAGGCTACTTTGCCATTCATGTGTCTGACTTATATTGTAGACTAAGCTGATCTTTTAAAAGCATATATCAAAAGTCACTGTACTTTAACTGTTTTGTTTCATAATTATATGTTTTAATAGCATTAATCAGTTTTCTAACCTTGCTTTTCAAAATCTCTGAATTACCTTGTGCACGTATATCGGTAGTCAGTTAATGGTATTCCTCTTAATATTTGTATTCATTAAAATTTTTAGTTAAAACTGTCATACCTATGCAGCTAAATAATTTTAAAAAATAAATAAATATGGGATATATTTTCAATGCTAAAGATATAAATTATTGGTAACTTAAGTTTTGCAAAATATGGCAATGATATCTTCCTTGTAATGTTTGACTTCAAAATATAAAGTTTAATTCAAAAAAAAAAAATGTTTATTGTACAATTAATTCATGCTAAAAGTTTTGCTAAAATTATATTCAGTATGGAAATTCTTTAATTGTTTTCAAAGTAATTTACTAAATCATTATTTCTGTAGAGTAATGATTTGAATAAGGAATAAGTTTTGTTTTATTCTACAGTGTGATAAATATTAAATATTTGATGTGTAGGAGAAAGGTTAGTGCATCTATCTTATATGTATATAATCATCATCAGTTTTTAAAGACAATATCTTGTTGTAGCAGCCACATCATTCAATATTTTGAATATCAAGTTATTTCTTATATATATATACATATATATATATGTGTGTGTGTGCGCGCGCATGCATTAATTTTTTTTTATTTGAACTTTGTCTTTCCTGTATATAGAAATCATGCAATGAAATGTTCACTAATAAGTTAACTTCACTCCTATAAAAATTTCTAAATCTTTCTAGAATAACTTTTTTTCTATTTATTTATATAAATCATTCTATTCTTTATAATTAAACTAAATATGATATTCAGTTTTTTTTTTCATTTTAAAGAGAATTTAGTTCTTATTAATAATAAGTGGATTTCAGTTTTGATAATGGACAAAACTTCAGTCTCATTATCTTTTGTCACTGAGAGTTTATTCGTTTCATTGCTTGTATAATTTCACAAAGATTGCAAAAAGAAGTATCAACAGGTTTTTTTTTGTGACTTACAAACCATTTAATATTTTTCACTGTTGAATACTTATCCATATCTGTGTCTTTTTCAGTCTTTTTATCAGCTAAGTTGGTAAATATTTAATTCTATCTAAAGTAGATTATTCTATTACTAACGTGGAAAACAATTTATCATCAGAATTCTCTTTAGACTTTTCCTCATCATATTGGAGCAATTCATCTTTGATATAGGATTCAGAAAATGTATTGTTGTTCTGGTTTGTTTTTTTATTTGAAATACTCTAACATCTTTTTTACTTTCTGTGTCATTACTTTTCACTAGTTTTCCTTATCGCTTTTCAACATTCTTTCGAATTTGAAACAATTACTGAAAAGGCTGACTGGATGCCATTTTTCATTTGAAGTCCCAGTTTTGGATTTAATATTTATTTTTATACAAATCCCTTACAAGTTTAATATTGTGACGACTACTTACTATTTTTCCCAAATATTTACGTTTTTATGACTATTATTTTTTATCATTATTGAACTCGATGGAATTTATTCATATTTTTCTTTTTTAATTTTGATTTTCTCCATCGTAAATTTAAATATCTT
This sequence comes from Epiperipatus broadwayi, assembly GCA_028023455.1. Lineage (NCBI taxonomy): Eukaryota > Metazoa > Onychophora > Udeonychophora > Euonychophora > Peripatidae > Epiperipatus > Epiperipatus broadwayi. Next base: position 790,548 of record JAQFVV010012506.1, on the reverse strand, counting down.
CATTATTTTGATCATTTATTATTGTATAATGCATAGCTTAATATTCTGCACATTATAAAATTATAACTTTGAACATTAATACATTTATATAAATGCTTGCAAGAAGTGAAATTTTCAAAATCCTTAAATACATTTTCAATATACGCACACATTTCAAAAGGCAAATATGAAAATAAACAATATATTAGTGAAGAATTTAAATTCACTTTATTTAAGTATATTAAAATATTTAATAATAGACAAAATAATAGTAGTAATTAAAATTCTTATCTGAAAACGAATTTTGAATTGTACTTCTTATATATCTTCTATAGCAATAAAAAATAGTGTGCAGTAAATAGATTAATTTCGACTTGCTGGTTATTTTGAATTGGTTAATAAATAACAATAATGGTAGAATTTATTAGAAATAATATCTACAAATCATTATATACATGATTAGATACTAATATGGCTGCCTACATATTTTTCATGGCAAAACAAAAATACATATTAATTAACTGATTCCTTCAACTTATTTAATCTTTGCCTAATTTTTGTATTGGTCCACTAAAATCTGAAAACAATATTATTCATCAGTTTCATTTCCTATAGGGTTGTATTGTTAAAATAATCTAAAATACACATAATTTTTTTTAATTCAGCTTCTAAAAATTGAATAATTTTAGATTTAAATTGGTTAAATGTAACGAAAAATTAAAAATAATGTTAATAACTGAAAAAAAATATAAAAAGAAACATTTAAAAAATAGCCAGTAGTTAAACAAAAGAATTATATTTCAACCAATCCATGGGGTCATTATTCAGTCTGTAGCTATCAACATAATTTATTTTTTGAAGAGCTATAATTTTCCCAAGCTTATTTTTCTTGAAATATTTAAAAAATTTTGAATCAAACTTTATATTTCAATAAAGTAATGTAAAATCTTATTTATGAATGCAAAAAATTACGATAGACATAATTATTTACTTCAAAATATGAAAGTGTATCACATTTCATTTTCAGTTCTGAATTTGTCATTTAGAAATGCCTAATTACAGTCAATAGTGATAGTTTTTTTGATTACCAATCATTTCTCCGAAAGGATTTTTCTTGTAATATTAAAAATTTTTTGAATCAAACTTTATATTTTGATAAAGTAATGTAAAATCTTATTTATGAATGTAAAAAATTACCATAGATATAATTATTTACTTCAAAATATAAAAGCGTACCACATTTCATTTTCAGTTCTGAATTTGTCATTTAGAACACCTAATTATGGTCAGTAGCAATAGTTGTTTTGATTACCAATCATTTCTCCAAACGTATTTTTCTTGTAATATTAAAAATTTTCCAAATCAAACTTGAGCTGGTATTTTTCTGCCAGCTCATAATCACACTTATTTTGTAAAAATAAAATATATATATTGTAATAAATTTATTTTATTAGAAATAAATAAACACATACTTTTCTATCAGCTCATATATATATACACACATATATATATTTTGTTAAAATATAAATATCGTTTTATAATACATAATTAAAAAAAAAAAAAAATTAACACTTAATTTTAAAATGGAGTTTTAGAAAGTTAAAATAAATTAGATCAAGATCTTACATTTTTGATAAAAATTTGTCTTTTGTTTAGTTTTTAAAAAAATTCTTAACGATAGAAGGGAAAAGAAAGCAATTAATTCTATTGTTGGGGCTTTGACAGTGAAGGTATTTTTATGCTATCTATTACGCTGATCAATTGGAATGTTTCTTTGGGATTTTAAAATATGAAATAAAAGAAGAGAATATTAAAGGTGTGAACTGAAACTTTGAAAAAAAAACTATAAATTATGGACTTTCCTTTTGTTCAAATTAATTGGATTTCTGCCAAGGTCAATATCTAATCTTTAAGTTTCAATTCGGCTCAGACTTTTCAATATTAAAAATCTGCAAAGTGCAAGGAGAAAATGTTGAGTGGCTAGATCTAACAGAACTTTCCCTTTTGGGAACCTCTTCCTATTACCACCTGAAACTGCCTTATAAATGCTGGATATAGAGAGCTAGCTGAGAAGAATGGACTGGAAGAAGATCACGGACCAACCATGACGAATATAGAGTGAAATATTCCATTCATACAGGACCTACACTGATCGATCAGGGTAAATAGACTTTTTTTGTTATAATTTCAAGAGACATTTGCATAATAGAATTTTAAAAAAAAAGAAAAGCCTTCACTTTAAATATCTCAAAGTTTCAGCAATAGAAAGGAAGGGATATGTAGTCTTTAAGTAGATGTATTTACTAATTCAAATTAATCCACATTATATTGTTTTTTTTTATTATTTAATTTTTTTTTTGGTTATGTTCTATTAATTAAACTTACCTTTAGTTTCTATGATTGTTGTTCTTATAATTTATAGATAGGAATAAGAAAAATTGTATAATCGATCTAAGGACAAGTAAAAATTTAAGATAAAAAGATTTAACATTAGAAAGAGGAGGTTTGAGTGCATTTGTTTTTAACAAACACACTCTTATAGTAAGTCACCCTTGAGTTCACTCATAGTTATATACCATGATATTTGATGAAATATTGTATAATTGGTAAAGTGACGGCGCATGTTCCTTCAAGAACGATACATGTTAATTCTTGATTAGAAAAGAAAAAGGATCAGGAGGGTTTGATTCAACAAATGTGAGGGAAGGGAATAGACAACAAATAGAATAAAGGTGTAATAAATCTTTCAACAATATTTAAGTGTCGATCTGTTTTTTTTATTTATTATAATAAATTCTTATATTTCATTTTGTAATCTTTTGGTTCGTTAAAGAAAATTATTTTAAGGTTTGGAATTGGTGATTGCCATTCATAAATAAATTAACCGTTATTATAGAAAATTTATAATATGGTCTAGGCAGAAATGCTTGGTGGCGCCCCTGAACGGCCGCCGTACATTGCAATCTCGTAAAATTTAAGAGCATAACAAAATGTTTTGTTACAAACTTTATATTTTGATAAAGTAGTGTAAATTCTTATTTATGAATGTAAAAAATTATAATAGATATAATTATTTACTTTAAAATATGAATGCATAAAAGATTTTATTTTGATTTCTTTAGAAACATCTATTATTCAAATTACAGTTGTTTGGTGTTAACAACTAGTCTTGAAAAATGATTACTTTTGCACGTTTATTTTTCTTGTAAAATTTAAAATTTTCCGAATCAAACTTTATATTTTGATAAAGTAATGTAAAATCTTATTTTTGAATGTAAAAATTACAATAAATATATTTATTTACTTCAAAATCAATTACGAATGTGTAGAACATCTTGGTTTAGTTTCTGACTTTGTCATTTAGAAATGTTTACAGCATAATTTCCAGATTTGGCACGCATCCAATCAGAGAAAAGAGACTGGTCTAAGCACCAATAGCCAGCAGAAAAATTGATTTTTTTTCAAAATATAATTCTATATGGGAACATTTTTCGAATTACCATTTTAAATTTTGAATTTTTTATAAAATAAGCCTAAAATAAAGAAATTGTGACCAAAATTGACCAAGAGATGGCACGTGCTACATCCAAAAAACATTTTTATGTGATTAATCATCTGATATCATCAATTTAAATACTTTAATTGTGGTATGAAAGTGAGGAGTAAATTATGATTAAGAGAGCTAGATTTTTTTTAATTTGGAAAGATCAAAATTATTATTAAAAAAAAGTATTTTGATTGCCATTTTAAAAAATAGCAGTTTAAAAAAAAATAATTTTTTTTTTATTGAATGTGTGTTAATGTAAGGATTTCTATAACTAAGTTGTATGTAAGATTAGTTCGTTTAATTAGCTACTAAAGTTTTTTTTATAATTTTAATTTAAGAATAGGTTGTTATTTTGAGGTTAACAATAACGTTTAGAAGCTTAAGGTACATGTGGTTATTGATTGAACATTTTTGAAAGTAAATTTTTTTTATCTTTCTGTGCAAAAGGGTTTGAAGAGTAGGAGAGAAAGTATATAGTTAAATATAGAATAGGTGGCTTGGAAAATAAGTAATATGGATTGCATTTGTATTTTACAATGCATATATAATCGTCAGAAAAGAATTAGACGTGCTGTCATAGAGTGTAATATATGTGATGAGGTTTTCCACCTGAAAGGCTTAAATAAGACTAGAAAGGATATAAGAGGTTTATGGTTATGTAGACAGTGTATGAATATGATAGTGAAAAAGTGGTTTCAAAGCGTAGATAGCATAAAGAGAAAGTCAGGAGAAATGGAGCAAAATGTAGTTGAGGAAGGCAGGAAGTCAGGAGCAATGAAACAAAACATAGGTGAGGAAGGCAGGATAGAGTGGGTTTGTAGTGGGGTGACAAGAGGTATGGATGGAAAAATAGGTAGTGGGTTGGAGATGGTTGGCCAAAAAATAAGTAAGATAGAGGAAGAAGTAAAGGATGTGGAAGCAAAATTAAAATTGTTAGAGATGAAGTGTGATCAGATAAAGGAATTATTGAGTAGGAATGATAAAGAACAGGTAGATAAGGAAGTCCAGAAGGTGGTAGAGAAGGTTGTGAATGAAGCAGAGAACGTAGACTATGAGACAACATTGATAGGAGGTTCATTAATAAGAGAATGTGGAGATATAATTGCAAGGGAAAATAGAAATAGGTATGTAAGAGTATGTTTGCCGGGAGCTAAAATTAGGGATGTTACAGATAAAGTAAAGAAGCAAGGGAATAAAGATGTATATGTGAAGGTAGGGAATAATAATTTATCAGAGTCATCAGAGAGAGTAATGGGTGAGTACACAGAATTGATTAGGAATTTGAGTATGGTTAAAGGAAGAGTAGGAATAGTTGGATTATTATCAAGATTTGATAAAATGTATATGTTAGATAGGGCATGTTCTATAAATGAGAGATTGAAAGAATTGTGTGAGAGAAATGATGTTAGCTTTGTGGATGTGTGGGATTTTTTTTATTGGGAAAAGGGAGTTATTTAGTAAAGATGAGTTGAACTTAGGGAAACAAGGAAGTGAAGTTTTAGGGAGTCTGATTTATAAAGAATGTAGTTTGGGAAACTTGTAAAGGGGGTGTGATTTTAAATTGTAGTGTTATTAAAAAAAAGAAAAATGGATGTGATGTAAGCAATAAACAAAGGGCAGTTGATTTAGATATAAATGTAGATGTGGAGAAGGAATGGGTCTGTAAAATTAATGGTAAGCAAGTTATTTATAAATATAATGGAGAAGAAAGAATCAAAAAATTTATAAAAGAATAGTAAGAAAAGAAAAAATTGTTAAAATTGGGTATTTGAACATGTAAGGTGGTGGGAGACCAGAAAAGTGGCATGAATTAAACAAAGCAATTGAAAATGAAGAGCTTGAGGTATTAGCAGTAGTGGAAACACATCTAAGAGAAGAAGAACCTGTTTTGGAAGATTTGGTATGGCAGGGTATAAATAGAAAAGTAAAGAAAAAAGAGTGGTGGTATAGGTGTTATATCAAAAAAATATTTAAATACTGTTAAATGCCAAGAACATTTGTGGTTTGAAATAAAGTTGGGAAAACAAAAATGGATGGTGGCTATAGTTTATATAGCTACTGGAGATAGTCAAGCTATAATGGAGTGGAGCAATAGCATATTTGAGTGCCTAGCTAAGGATATACAGAGTTTTAAAAAAAGGGGAGAAGAATAATGGTTATAGGAAATATGAATGGGCATATTGAAGAAATTGATGATGTAGACAATAAGAATGGACAGCTTTTGAAGAAATTTTGTCAGTGAGTAAATGTGAGCATTGGAAACTTATCAAATATTTATGAAGTACAATACACATGGTCTAGAAATAATATATCCCACATAATAGATTATGTATTGGTAGAGAAAGAGAGAATGAGTAAAGTACAGAAAATTAAGGTGTTTGATAATGAAAAGAGAGTATGTAATAGTGATCATAATTTCTTTATAATTGAAATGGTTACTAATGCGATGGAAAATAGAAATAAAAGTAGAAACAATAGTGAAAGATGTGGATGGAGAGTGAATGATAAGAATAAGTTAGAAGTGTATAAAATGCAAGTTGAAGAACCATGGAAGAGTTGGTTGGAAATGAGTATGAGGACTGGTGTGATAAAAAATAGAAAAAGTGGCAAATAGAGTTTTAGGTGAGAATATTCAGAAGAATAAAAGTAATAGAAAAATGAGAGTTAGTAAAAAGCATGCAGAGAATATAAGTGTGCTATTAAGAACAAAGAAAGTGAAAAAGATATTAATGATAAATGGGAAAAGTACTTAGAAAAAAAGAAATTAGCTAAAATAGATAATTATAGAGAGAGAATGAAACTAAATAGTAAATTATTGGTTGATATTAATAAAAGTGTAAGAGATGGGAGTAAAAAATTTTGGAATTACATTAAAAGGAGGAATTTAGGGGAGAGAGATAGTATTACTGGATGAGGAGGGAATAGAGTGTAGCTCTAGAGAAGAATTAGAGAGAATATCGAATAGTTACGTAATGTATATAGAAAAGATGTTAGATGTGAATGACAGAGGGATAGAAAATATGAAAGCATATAGTAAGGGTAGTATTAGGTTTACAGAAAATGAACTGAATGAGGCAGGGAAGAAATTGAGAAATGGTAAGGCAAGAGGGTTAGATGGATGGGCAGCAGAGATGGTAATAAATTTAGGGCATAGGGCAAAAGTAAAGTTACTATCATGTTTTAATAAGATGTCACAGAAAAGAGTTTTTCCGGGTAGTTGGAGTAATACAAGAGTAAGTTTATTATTTAAAAGAAAAGGTGAGGATCATCAAAAGTTAAATAATTATAGACCGATAGCAGTAACATCAGTTTTATATAAAGTTTTTTCATATATGGTGGCTGGAAGAGTTGCAAAATGGATGGAAGAAAATAATGTAGTGGGGAAAATGCAAGGAGGTTTTAGGTCAGATAGGCATATAGGAGATAATTTATTTGTAGTTACACAACTTATAGATATGAATAGGAATTCAGGTAGACAGTTATATATGAGTTTTATAGATATAGAGAAGGCATATGATAGAGTGAATAGAAATAGATTATGGATAAGTTTAGCAAATATGAGAATAGATTAAGCTTTAGTGGGTGTTAATAAGAAATTATATGAAAATAATTACTATACATATCAATTAGGGGATATAGAATCAGTTAAAGTTGAAAATGGGGTGGGACTGAGGCAAAGATACCCTATGTCACCTATTTTGTTTGTGTTGTATTTGAGTGAAATGGAGAGAGCAATAGAAAGTCTAGGAAAAGGGATAGAGATACCATTAATAGGTGGCAAGAGAGTATATACATTGTCGGGTCTTTTTTTGTGGATGATGTCTTTTTGTGTGCAGAAAGAAGAGAAGATATGGAAGTTACACTGAGGACATGTGCAAGGGTGGGTAAAGATATGGGGATTAAACTTAGTGAAGAAAAATCAAATATAATGATGGTGAATACTGGGGAAAGAGAAGACAAAGATTTCTTTATGGGGGATATTAAGTTAAGTGTGGTGAATAGATATAGTAATTTGGGAATCATCTTGAGTAATAAGAAAAATTGCTTGGATGAATGGGAGAAAAAATTGATAAATGAAGCAAAGAAAAGAAATGGATTGATAAAGAAATTAACAATGTTTTCATATAATAAATATGATGTAGCTAGAATTGTATGGAAGGGAGTGGCAGTAGCAGGGTTAACATATGGCAATGATGTATTATGTGTTGGTAAAGGAGTAGTAGATTGCTTAGAAAAAGTACAAAGGGAAGTAGGAAGGCATGCATCAGATGCTGAGGTGTGGACAGCAAAGGAGACAATACAAGAAGAAATGGGATGGTCAAGTTTTTATACGAGGGATGCAAAAAGCAAATTGAAAATGTTTGGTAGATTGCAGTTTATGGATAATAAAAGAATAGCCATAATAGTATTTAATTGGGTTACAAGTAAAAGGCAGGCAACAAGATGGGTGAGAAAGGTAATGCAATATGCAGATTTGAATAAAGAAGTTATGTCAGTTAACTTGTACAAAATGTGGGATGATTGTGTTAGGAGGATTGTTGAGTGTTATAGTGGTAAGGAATGGGATAGAAGAATGGATGCATTAATAAAGAATAGGGAGTTGGGGATATGGAGAACTAGTATGGAGAGTAAAATGAGTTTAAATATATATAGAAGTAAACAGAACATTGGGTGTGATTTAATATATGATAATAGTAAGGAAAGTAGTTTATTGTTTAAGGCTTGAACAGGATCTTTAGCAACAAGGGAATATTACACATAAATGGAAAAATATGGTTGATTTAGTCTGCAAGTTGTGTAAGGAAGGCATAGAAAATATTAGGCATCTGTTACTTCAATGTAAATGCTTGGAAGCAGAAAGGGTACAAATAATGAAGTTATGGAAGATTAAATATGAACAAAGTGATTATACATAAAGTGAGTTATTGGTTTTTATGCTAGGTTTGGGAAAAGATAAGGGGATTTAGACATGAAGGTCATGGAGTTGACAAAGATTATGTTGTGGAAATGGGATGGAGCAGATTATGGGAAAACTTAGGGTGGACAATGGAAAAGGAAGGTAAAGTGGCTAACAGGTTTCTTTGGGCATAGCTGTTGAGAGATTCCTAACTCCATTTAAGGATAAGTCACAGTGCATCACATCACATCTCATAACATAAATAGCATTTTGGCCTAGTAAACTAGCAACAGGATCTAAACAAAAATAGCAACTAAGGAGTGAAGAGAAATTAGATTACTGTCAAACAAATTATTATTCCAAGAGTAAAGCAGTATGTATATCTGTGTATTATACCAAAATAAAAAAATATTATGATGTCATCTGTGTTTTTGAATTATGAAAAAAATGTATGATTATATTTAAAACTAGAGATATAAAGATAGTTTGCAGTGAACAGGACAATAAAAAATGAAAAATAAAAGAAGCATGATTTATTAACAGAGAATACTCAGTGGAATTTAAAATTCAATCGTGTTTAATTAAGTTGAAAGCATGAAAAATAAAATTATTTTTTTCACTGCATTTAATAAATTAACACATTGCTTTTTTAATATTTGCTTTTGAAAATAATGCTCAGATCAAAAATACTTTATAAGATATTTTAATTTTTTCACATGTAAAAGTATTTATATTAATGCATTAACTTATTATAGTATAACTATGGAGTTTTATTTATATTGTATTATAAGATTATACTATGTCTTTATTTTGAGCTGCCATAAAATAATCTCTAAATATTAAAACTAGGTTTCAAACATAACAGTCCAAAGATGCATATATTGAGTCCTAGTTAGGGCTTCCAATTTGTATAATAATATGCAATTTTATGTAATGGTATTAAGTGTGCAGTTTGTTGTTCTTGTTTAAAAGAAAATTTCTATAATACTATAAATGTGTACAATTAAATTATTCCTGGCAATGATTCAATTTATGTAACAGTAGAACTATGGGAAATACTCTGTTACTATCTGAACTAATCTTTGCACCAATTTGCATGATGGTTTTTGAGGTTAAAATAGTTATGATGATAATGATATTCCTTTGATTTCCCAAACTATGTTTTAATCTTGGAAATAATATTTATTTAGAAATAATATGATTTCTTTCATAGTTACTAGGTAATTTTTTAAACCTATAGCCAAACTTAAATTCACACACATTTTCAGGCTATAACCCAGAATTCCATATGATGGAAAGGATACAACTGCAGAAATCATCAAGAAATAAAAATGAGTATACAGTCAATAAAAAATACCAAAATTTCATGTACCAAAATAAAAATTTAATAATAATATTAATAAAAAATATTATTTGAAAAATAATTTTTATTCATAAAATATTTAATAGAAATATCATGTTAGAATTTTTTTCTATGATAAAATGGTAATATTGATCATGATAGAATTTAATATCTAAAAGTTGGTTATTGACAACTTAAAAAAAAACAACTAATTATTGTGTAATTATTTATTGTTTTATTTCTAACATGAATTTGAATTGTTAAGTCTTTTTTTCTAAATGTAAACTTTTTGGATATTTTTCTAAATGCATTTTAGTGTTAATAATAACATACAGTTTAGTATAAGACAAAGCATTTTAAATAGTATTATTCTTTTTTTCTGAGACATTACTTAATAACTAGTGACAGCTAACATGTATAAGCTTTGAGAGAATAGTCAAATCAGTTAAAACTCTATTTAAATTCAGTATTTATAAATTTAAAGAGTAGTCCCCCAAGTTACTGTTACTGGTGAGGCCAGCAATATCTGAAGAAGTGGGGAAAATAATTCTACTCAAAATGTTGTGTTCCATACTGATTTGTGTAGTATTACCAATTTCTGGATATATTTAGAAAAATATAAATAATTAATTTCATTTTTTCAAAATATTTAACAGTTTAGTTAGATAGTGGAAATATTCCAATATATAACTACAAATAAAATGGCATCACAAATATTCAGACAAAATCTAATTAATTAACTATTCTTGTAAAGATTATGGTAATGTTACATTTTAAATATGCTAGGACTTTAAAAATAGTATATAAATATATTTATTATACAAGAAAGTATTCTCATTTTAGACAAGAGATAATTTAATTTATCACCTAAAAATCACAAATGAAATTTCAATTATTCAAACATGTTTAATAAAAATAAGTCTTAATAAATATAATTGGTTTTAATTTAATTAATTAATTTCTATTCCAATATGTAATAAAGAAATTTAAAAATGAGTAAATCAATTAAATGGCAAATTTTACACTGAATTATTTTGAATAAAAATCTAAGGTAGTTTTTTTATTCTTTGAATGTGTAATCTTTGGATTTGTTATATTTCTTAGCATAAAAGCTGTAGTATTTTGTTTCAGATAAATTTTTATAGCTTTACTTTAGAAGTCAATGTTAAGTATAAAAGATATTGATTTTACATAAGTATTTCCCCCTATAGTTTATTTTTATAGACAGACATAAGTCTAAAGCAGTACATTGAAATTAACTTAAAGGTAGTTGCCTTTTCAGGAAAGTTGGAGTGTAACTTAATAAAAGATGGACATTTCAGTGTTGAGTTAAATGATGGATAATTAAAGATTTATCAGTACTGTTTTACTGAAAAGTTTCTCAATCAATTACTTCTATCTTGTTACTATGGCTTATTATCCTTATGTTAAGCATTCTTGTGGATTCTAAGCTTGGATTCATTGTTCTTTCTCTGCTACTAAAAGCAAAGTCTTAATGCATTTGATTGAATTCAGTTTGCTATTTTATTTACAAACTCCTACATTGCTTTTTGAATAAAGAATGCAAGTTTTGTTTTACTCATCTTGCCTGTTTTTTTAAACTATAACAAACATATTTTTACAAATATGTTCATTAAATTGTCATTATTTGATACATAAGTTTGGAAAACTTGTTTTTATAAAACAAAACTAAGGTCTTTAAAATATTCTATATTTTACTTTTATTGATAAATGAATTACTTAATAAATAAACTGTTTTCTTAAAGTATACATTGTACACATACAAGCAAAAAAATTAATTTGGTGCAAGGTTTTACATAGTTATATTATGTTGTTATTCAAAATATTCACTCTTTACCTAGTTAACTATGATGATATGATTATCATTATCTGCAATGATTCTGTCTTAAGATCTTTTTTAGCATAAAAATAAATAACCTTTTTTTTCATTTGAATCTCAAATAAGGTCTGTCTTTGTATGACATTAGACATTGGACATTGTATAGTTTTTTTTTTAATTTCACAGGTCAATTATTGCTAATAAGTTTTTAATAGAATTACATTTTATGTAAAAAGTCATTCATTCTTTTTTCAACGTAATTTTTAAGTGTTTTTTTTAAATAGAATAATAATTTAAACCAAGAGAGGTTTTAATTTATTCCATTTTTCTTTTTCATTATTTAATACTGTTTTCATTTTTTTGGGAATAGTATACTTGTTTTTATATGTTCTATTTTAATATAAACCAAATTTTTCCTTATCACTTGGACAATAATCTCATAAGTTAAAATAATATGATTTTCATCTACATTATAGAATGGCCAACTTTCTTATGCTTTTATATGAATCATTTCACAATTTATCACTAACTGGGTCAAGCTAAATTTCAAAACTTTTTGATTCACTAAAGATGTTTTTTTTTTAATATTATGTAGTATAAAGACAATAAATGTCTATGGGTTTTGATAATAATCAAAACTAACCTGTTACTTATAAAGCATCAAAAGTGCAACTATAATTCTATTTCAGAGGTTTTTTATGTTTCACAGGATTACTGAATTATTATTTATATCTCTGGAATTTCTACTTTCTTGACCTTAAATAATCAAATTGATAAATATAGATTTATATTTAAAGGAGGTTTTTCTATTCAGGTGTAAAAAACCTTATATGTTCAGGAATTTTTTTAGTCTTTTTTCTCATCTGGCTGAAACAATTTCTCTATTTTATAAGATTTAAATAATGCTTGTTTTTTTTTTTTTCATATTTGCTTTTCCTATCTCTGAAATATTTTTTAAACATCTTTTCCATGATGATCTGTAACTTCAACTGCCTTCCTTTCAAATTAATTTTATAATCTTTTTTTTTCAATAATTGATACATTTAGTAGATTATATCTTCTTATTTATTTAATTTCTATTGAATATTATACTGAATTACTATTTACTATTTCTTCAAAATTGTATTTATTTCCAAATTATAATTTTTTTGATTATCTTTTATTATTAATTAATATGATAAAATTTATTCATATTTTTTAATTTGTATTTCTCTTCACTACTCTCTTGTGATATATATCCTGTAAATTATAATATTATTTATGTATTGAGTTTGATCTGCCACACTAAATGTAGTTCAAATGATCATTAGGAATTATATGTAGTTGCTAAGATATGTAACAATCTAATGTTCTATAATTCAATAACCTCTTTTACTAATTTATGAAATATTCTGAAAGTGTATTATTTCTAATCAAGTTTCAATTTTTATAACAGCACAAATCACTATATGTGTGACCATTATGACTAATTTGTATCATGCTATTTTATGCTAAAGAACTGATAATGGTAATAATGTTTGTTTAAACTGTTTTAAATTGTGATTCAGTCAAGGAGACTTAATTTAGAAATAATATTATTGCTTTTGTATTTACTGATTTAATTTATTTTTATTTTGTATATCACCACCTACCTTTAAGCTATGACCAGTAAACTCACACCCTTCCTGTTATTTTATCCTGAAATTCTAGATTTTTGAAAGCATAGATATTAAAAATGTGTACATGGATATGATAATATTTAATCTTTAAAAATTGCCTACAAATAAATTAAAAGAGCAAATTAAATAAACATCCTCTTTTAAAAAATTATGGTAATGTTAACATAATTTGAAATATTCCAAGGTCTTAAAATCACAAGAAAGCATAATTAGCTTTTTAATATTTTCATTTTATCCTAGAAGGCTACTATAGTAATTACAAAATGGCAAATTTTAAGAATTAATTACTTCAAATATAAATGTATGGCTTTTTTTTTATCTTTTTTTTTTTTCAAAAAGCAATTCTTGATTTTCTTATAATTCTTAGCATAAAATTAAAGATGCTTCCTGTAATAGATTTCTATAGCTTTGTATTTAGAAGACGATATTAAATATAAAAAGTTACTCTGTTGTTTATGCATGGACATTATTTTAATAGTTTAATAGTATATAGATACCATATAAATTGTAGACAGGAAATAATTCTAAAAAAAAGTAGCTGTGTAGCAAAACTGAGTGAGAATTCTTTCGGGTGGACCTATCGGAGAATAACTTCATTTGTCATCACTTGATCGATTTGATTGAACGATGCTCATAAGTTTATTTAGTGCATCTTAATTACTTTTCTCCAACAATCAGTGCTTTTTTTCTGGGCTTTATGACTGGATAGCATAAGTTTTATAAATCCACTTCTGATAGAAAGTCTCCTGTTATATTGACTCATTGCTACTTTTATAGATTATGAGAATGTTTGGATATGCAAAATTATATTTTAATTATCTTACTGTTTTTTTTAATTATAGCAAATAATTTTTACAAATTACGTTAATTAACTTGAAAGTGTTTAAAATAAATTTAGAAAATTTCTTTCTGATTTTATAACTAAACTATTTTGATGATGATGATGATGATAATAATAATAATAATAATAATAATTATTATTATTATTATTATTATTATTATTATTATTATTATTAGTAGTAGTAGTAGTAGTAGTAGTAGTAGCAGTAGCAGCAGCAGTAGCAGAAGCAGTAGCAGTAGCAGTAGTAGTAGTAGTAGTAGTAGCAGTAGTAGCAGTAGTAGTAGTAGAAGTAGCAGAAGTAGCAGCAGTAGCAGCAGTAGCAGTAGTAGTAGTAGTAGTAGTAGTAGTAGTAGTAGTAGTAGTAGTAGTAGTAGTAAATGAACTAAATAACAAATAAAATAAACTGTATTTTTAAAATATATATTAATATACACACATAAAGTATAATAGACAGCATTCCATGCCAATAAATTTTTTAAAAATATTGGTGGCCATTCTTTGTTAAAGCCCAATTTTATAGTGTTCTTGTTTTAATTTTTGTATCAGCATTGTAATCTGATTTATAAGCATCATAATATTTTTTTTTCTAAAACTAAAACCAATGTTTTTAATCTGCTTTATAATTTAGAAATTTTTTACTTTATAACAAAGGCATTAAAAATATTTATATACTTGTTATTCTAAAATGATTATTAGCTAAAGAAAAAAGTATTTTAACAATGTTAACTGAGCAAAATTAAATGTAATTTGTTAGCATAACTTAAATGTAATTTATAAGCAATTATTGCTTTTAAAAAAATAAAGAACAACTAAATGAATAAATTTGAATTTATAACTTATATTTATGTCATTATAAAGAAATTCTGTTTTTGTATATATGACAAATAATATGCAAATTGTCAATGAGAATATTAGAAGTTGAATAGTATTGTTTTTATCTCTACCTTTTTTGTGAAGATAGAAAGAGCCTATAATTATGAACTTTTAGGTTTTAATACGTTGTAAACAATTAAAAATCAATAACTGACAAAATAAATAGATTTTTAAAATAATTTAACTGTTTTATAAGTACATTTTTAAAGTAAATTTTAATTTAACTAATATATATTGTTGATAATGGATTTGCAAGTGACTGAATATTTAAGATTCCAGTTTGTTGTCACTTGTTTTTAGGATAAACATTTGGTACAGATTTAAAAATTTTTATATGGCAATTATATATATATATATATATCATTGATAAAGTGTGAATTTTTTAGAAATGGAAGCACACTTTTTTTATATAATGTTTTTATTTTACTTGCCACGACAATTTTTACATAATAATGCCTAATATATATAATAAATTAAGTTTGATATCTGTATACATTCCACATATCAAAATATAGTAAAATTTACATAAATTATATTATTTTTAGAAGTACTTTCGACTATACATTTTGTAGTCTTTATCAACTATATAACATTGAACAACCAAAACAAGACAAACTTTAACAATACCTATAGTTCAATTCAGATTTCCCACAATTATTTTATCTTAACATTTGATGACTGGTGATTCATTAACATATGACGATTTCTTGAAATCTACATAGCCTCTTGTATTTTACATTTATTATGACAACGTTCAATTTAAATAATTTTCATATTTTTGTAATCAAATTTAAATCCATATTAACAAGATTTATTATGATCAAATATAACAGATGATGAAGATTTATTTACATCAATTCCATATTGTTTCTCTTTTTGAATTCTATTATATAAAAGCATATGCTCTTTTATTCTCTTCTCAAATGTACACTTAGATTCACTGGTGTATTATAAGCCATATCCACATATCAATTTATATATAATAGAATTTTGATTAAACTTTGAATTTTGAATTTTAGAGTTATTAAGTAATCTATTTATATTATTTGTTGAGAAAAAAGCAATATGACACAAACCATTATAAATTCTCCTAATAAACTTGACCTGCTCATCCGATATAAATGGCATTGAAATCCATTTCATTTTGATATTATTTTTATTTTTAATTTTATTATATTGTTAATTATTTTAAATTTTTTAATAATATTAGTAATAGAATTTTATATAGTTGATAAAGACTACAAAATGTATAGTCAAAAGTACTTCTAAAAATAATATAATTTATGTAAATTTTACTGTATTTTGATATATATATATATATTGGGGTAGTTTTGATTTGATATGTATATATATATATTCAAAAAATCTGTGCTACCGAACTTCTAACAAATGCTAGAAGGTTAGTCAGACTTAGCGATGAAAATTCATTCACCAAATCCCAGCAAGCATGCGGTATGATGCTAGCAACATTATACATTGCAGTTTCGTACAGAAATTATCAATTATATATATATATATTGATATATATATGCACACACATCTAGAAAAATCTGAAACTCTCTTATCTGTAAATCAGAGAATATATTAACCATATATTTTTATTTTCCAAATTCTTTTAACATTTTTAAAAGTTTTAAGTGTAAATTAGATCTTAGCATTGTTTGAACTTCTTATAATCAAATTTATTCTTTGTGCATATAAAAACAATTCAACTGTTGGTAAAAAAAATTGAAAGTGAATTTTTAAATTGAATTTTAATTTAAGCTTTTGAAAGTTTTAGTGAATTTTTCTACAGAAGCAGTCATTCTGTTCAATACATGGATGCTTTGTCCCTGATATATATATATATATATATATATATATAGGGACAAAGCATCCATGTATATGAACATAAATATACATTTATCCTATATATATATATATATATATATATATATAGGATAAATGTAATTTAACTTGATTTTTAACTTTCTATTTTTTTTTTCAAATAAAGTCATTTAGAGAAATTTTACTCACCTTTCATGCTGTGATATGATGATTGATTTATACCTTAATGGTTCTAAATGCAATATTTCAGTGCCACTGATAATATTTCAGTTGCTTCAACTTTAATATATTCTCTTGAGGCTTTCTTTAATGCTTGTTTATCAGTATTGTGTTCATATTATGTCAAAAACTGGAGCTAAAATAATATTAATTTTTACTATTGTACTGAAAAACATACTAAAAACAAACTTGCAGTGAACTGATGTCACTGATTCATGGTTATTTTGTTCTCTCTACACAAAAGCATTTGCAAGAGCTTTTGAGTATATTCATTCTTTTATTAGATTTTGAAAAAAAAAAACCTTTTCCATAGTTGGTTAAATATTTATGATTTTTTTGCAAAATATTTATAAAATATTTATTTTTTTGAAAAGAATATTATATTCAAAGAAATTTACTTTTAAAAAACAAGTCAAGCGAAATACATAAAGTAAAGCCACAATTTGTAACTGGCTGAAGAAAAACTACATTCATATTGACTACCATATACAGCAAATAATTGTTCATTTTTTGTTTTTAAGTTTTATTTATAATATATATTATTTATTGCACAGTTCTGTAAATGTACAGCACTTTTCATTATACATACACATAAATATAAACAGATAGTTTTTATATGTTGAATATATATGAATTAAGATTATAATATAAATAAAATTATTAAAATAAACAATAATATATTATTGTTTATAAATAATAAATTAAAAGAGCATGTTTACTTATATATATATATTGAGTGTGTGTATTCAATTCTTTGCATTCACTCAAATATTAATAATGATGATGGTAATGGTGATGGTGATGATACAATCATAATGTACTATATTTTTAGTTTTTTTAATTAAAATGGACAATCCTGTTGATATATAAGAATAATCTAATTTTATTGCAATTAGACACTTGTTCTAAATAATATCTTTTTTTTTTTAATATTTTTTTTTAATTCTGTGGAAATATATCCAAAGTTTTGTTATTGACAGATATGGGATCTCCAGTTATTTTAATACTTTTAATTCTATATCAACTTCCAAATCTATAAAGCCATACTACAAAGTAAATGGCTTGGTGTTTTTTTCATTTTAGATTCTTGGCTAATCATAAAAACTTTAAACTTTTTGACATAATAAAAAAATATTTATAAAAATGTTTTTTTGATTCATATTTTCTGACTGCTGAACTTGTTCAAAATAACTAGTTTTCAAGAATTTTGACTAATCACTGGGTTTAAATAAAGCTAGTGCAAAATTGGTAAGGTCTACACATATGTGGCATATCTCATTATTGCATTATTTCATTACCTTTCAAATGATGTAAATTATTTTTGCAATAAATTGCACTTTTTATATAAAAAAATATGTAAAAAGAGATTTGTATTTTTTTTTCTTTTTTTACCTTGACAGAAAGTGGTGTGGATTTAATTTTTCTTGAAAATAAGAATTAAAACTTCGCAATTATTGTTAAATACATTACTCTGGGGAGGGGAGGCTTGAAGACTAGTGAAATATCATTTACTATGAGCTTTAAGTATATAATCTTTTTCATTTTTTATATAAATAATTTATAATGCTATAAAATAATGATCCATTTTGTGCTTCAGAATAATAATGTTTTGTGGGTATTGAATAATTGTAAAGGTAACAATTTTATATTTATATTTCTTTCAATATACAGTTATTTTTTTCTTTCATTTTTACATAAATCTAATATTTTGTTGCAAGTAATGCTTTAAAAAAAATTAAATTTACTTCATCGACAAAATTGATGTTGGAAGCAGTGTCTCATATATCTCTCTGGTTTGTATATATATCACATATCTATCATCTGCACATAAGCAATTATATATCATTTTTTGCAATCTTCTATTTGTTTATATAAACATAATATTCTTTTGCAAGTAATGCTTTGTGAAGAAAAATCAAATTCATTTTATTGTCATATCTATTGCTCTAAGCAGTATCTCATATGTCTGTTTTATATTATCTATCATATATCTTTATCATCTACACATAAGCAATTTTATTTCATTTTTTGCAATCTATGGGTATTTTTTTCTACTTTTTATACAAATATAATTTTTTGTCAATTATGCTTACAATCATATTTATTATTGCAATCCTAATTTGTCTAAAATAATGCCATCTAACTAGTAAGCTACAAGCATTTTCATAAGGAAAATGAAAGGTAGGATAAATAATAAGAAACATCAATATTGTGATTATTCTCATCAACATTTTATATTGTATTAAATTGAAAAAAAAACATTTTATTATTTAGTTACATTACAATAGATGAGAATATCCATTATAAACAAATATTACATCTTGACCTTTCAACCTGTACCCTTACAAAATGCCTCAAATTTCTATGTATGCAATTTCATATTATCCCTAACTGTTGAAGTGTCAAAATAAATTTGCTGTTTGCAACCACCGGAAAATTACTATGTAGTTATAAGTGTATTTGTTCAACTTAATTAATAAGGGATACTAAAGCACCCTCAAAAAGAGGAAAAGTATTTTGATAGAATCTCCACAAATGTGTCTATTCTTGAGTAAATTACTATTGAATGTAATAATTTATCTGCAAATTAGAACCTAAAGGTTTTTCCCAAACTTACCTTTCTTCAAAAAAAAACAGGGAGTTGACATTTCTTCAAAGAAAAAATCCACATAAGTTAATCTTCACAACAAGACTTTGCCCCCAAAGCAGACATCAAGACAGATCTATTAGACAACCCTAATAAAGAAAAACTAATCACCAAGCTCATCAAGGCTATCTGTCATAATCCAAACAATATGACTAATTGTAATTGGGGAGTGAACATTAATAACACTAAGGATTTCACTTCTGATAACTCTGTAACTTGCCTCAAAGAAGATAAAGGAAATAGATTTGTACTTATGAACAAAGATGAATTTAGTAATAAAATGAACCTTTTCAGCATATACTTAAACTATTTCAAAGATAAATTCTTTCCTAAATACTTTAGCACTACTGTCAACCTCATTTATACCTGCTATGTTGACAGACTAGAATTAGTCATCATCAATATTCAATCCAACCTTCAAGAAAATTCCTCTCTATTATTCACTATCATTTGGGAAGATTTACACAATGAAGTTAAATACTTAGACATCCATTAACAATTAGATAACCTTTGAAAATCTGAGACTTTACATATCCTAAATCAAACTCCCCCTGCTTATATAAATTTGCAAGTCATTCATTTTTCTTAACATTGAACAATATTTGAAAGATCTTACTAATTTTGGATTCAAATACAGCCATCTTACAAGAAAGGTAAAACAATTTTACCACAAACTAAATATTAATTCTTCCAAAGATGACAGGCCATGGCTTCTCCTCCTGCACATCTCTTCCCTCACTAAATACTTTACTAAAACATTTTCTTCATTTAAGCTAAGTTTCCATATCCCCCTTTAACCAGTAGATTAATTAATAATTCAAAAGATCACCTACTCTCTCATCAGTCTCCTCACACAATACCCTCAAACTGGTTGTAGTCCCTTATACTATGGAAAATCCCATCTGCACACATGTCTCTCAACATTGTTACTTATATAAAAAAGCTCTTAATAAACCCAAATATAATTCCATCTTTTTAGAACACCAAAAGTCTATCAGTGATACATGTTAACCTTTCTTCACTTTTATTGCTTGTATAGAATGTCATGACTCCAAATGTAAAATCAAAAAAGTATGGCATATAGATAATAACATCCCCACTATAAACCAAAAGAAAGCATGCTTTCTCCTCTCCAAAAAATGAA
Organism: Epiperipatus broadwayi; assembly: GCA_028023455.1. Classification (NCBI taxonomy): domain Eukaryota; kingdom Metazoa; phylum Onychophora; class Udeonychophora; order Euonychophora; family Peripatidae; genus Epiperipatus; species Epiperipatus broadwayi. The sequence continues at coordinate 769,734 of JAQFVV010012506.1, read as the reverse complement.
CTTTCTAATCTACTATTTGTACACATTTAAATATTTGTCACCCATATATATTCCAACTTTTTAGATGACCTTTTCACCAATTACAACTTTTTGAAAGTGCTCAGCCACATAATATTACAAGTCATACCTTAACTTCATTATTAACTGTATTCAAGTGCACTTATTCCCACTATATGCAAAAGTATGATATATGTAATCCTGCAAAAAAATTTTAGTTTTTCATCCTGTAATTCTTTTCCTTTTTTCTTTTATATTAATTTTTATGCAATTATTTTAAAATTATTATTTTTTTATAAACTACAATTTAGTAAAGTTTTTGTTTTGCACAATATTTGACATTCAATGCATAATATTTGATATAAAATTTTTATTATGAAAGATTATTATTTTTTACATTAGAAAGAAGCATATATGCAGCAGTAACTTGTATAGAAGGACAAGTTCTAGATGAGCTAGCAGAAATGGAATGATATATTAATTTTAAAATTAAGATTTAACTTAGGTAAATCAAGTTATATATCTTTTTATTTTTAAAATTTTAAGAAGTGTATAAAGAAGCTGACTATATAAATGTGATTTTAAAATTTAACTCTCAAAATTAAGAACTTGTGAATCTATATAAAAATTATTTTCAAATATATTTTGAAAAAAAAAAATTTAATTTTTTTTTTTAGATAATTTTTATATTTTCTCAACTTCATTATATTCTTTGTGTTTTATTTATGTGTCATATTATTATTAATTTATCCAAATCTAAGATATTATACAAATTGTATTTTAGTCCAATTCTCTCAAATCCAATATGGCAGTATTCAAAGGTCAAGGAATCAACATAAATTTCATATTTTTTTTTTTGAGCTTTTACTAAAAAAAATATATTTTTTAATCACGATTGACAATTTTAGCTGTTTTAAGGGTATATGCAACAGTGGCATAAATTTATTCGTTCTTCATATATTATATAGGGGCTATTTTGGAGATGACTTTTTTACTACTAAATTGATATGGCTTAAGAAAAGTGCTTTATGCTTTCTCTTAAAATTTTTAGAATTCCTGGCTTTATACTTAGAAAACTTTTTATTATAAAAAATACTGCATTATATTATAATTTTGAAAAACAAAGGAAAAAAACACAAAAAAATGTCGTTAATAAATAAAGTGTTAAATCTGAGGATGCAAAATTATAATGAGTTCCCAACTAAAATAAATGGCTGCTGCTATATCTTAAATGGTAGATATTCCTAAAATTTATTCTATTTTTAATTTTTTACTTTTGTTTATTTACGTTGTTAGAGGTGGTATAACATATAATTGAAATAGTGTAGATGATATAATGCATATTGCTATTTCATTGTACCTGAAAAAAAAAAAACCTGGAAATTGAAGTTTCCTTACTTTTGTGTGTGTGTGTATATATATATATAGCAGTGGATAAAACCCTGGACATCAGAGGTTGTCTCTTCTCTGGAGATTTTACAGTTATCAGGTTATCTATCTTCCTGACATATGCTTTTTGGTACACAAGATGCAGGACAAAGTTCACACAACCAACACCAGACCCCAATACTATATTTTTTGATAAGCTCAAAGGTCTTCAGAACAAAGACAAGATATTATCCTTTAGATTCTTATTTATGAATACATGTAGCCTACTAGTATGGCGCACAGATTCTAGATGAATTTTGGACCAGATATATCCACATCGTAGTGTATCGTAAATGAAGAGTCTACGATGCAACATGCCGGACTCTACTAGAGAGGCATTGATTTCACACTACATGTATTCCAGCTGATACATTAGCATTATTGGGGCAACCTCAAAAAGGGTGGTCAATACCAACAAAATGGAATGCTATCTACTTATACATCAAACTGCTAGTGCAGAGATGGCTCTGCCATACATCTACCAGACCTAGGACTTCCACATTATCAAGCCAATCTTGATGGAAAAAGCCAATGCCAGCAATGGATGAGCCAACATTAACAAAGTGTATTTATTATTCATCTGTACAATTTTATTATGTCAATAAATATATATTTTTATAATTAGGAACTGCATTTGATTAGGAATAAACTTAATCCCATATATCGACTCTTTATAAGAGGAGAGTAGAAAGATCTGATTTAATTGCTCTTTATGTTATTGCAAGTCGCGCAAATATATCTGATTGATATGCAAAATTCATATTTATGTGGATTGAATTAAATTTTCCAATGTAATTTATCAATCTGAGAAAACAACATTTGCAGATCATGACGTTTCTAGTTTAATATGTATGTAGACGATATTTAAGCGCTAGGCGTTTTAGCGTAGTTGACTTTTTTATATAACAAAAGCTATTGTTAAAGAGTCTATTTTTAAAAATCAAAAATAATAATTTTAACCATTTGTAATTTTAAAATAAACTACAGAAGTTAGAAATAGAATTAAAACGATTGTCTTCCAATTTCTCACAAGTCCGTTACGCTGGGTTGAAGCTATTACTTTGAATTCTTCTAACGCTTTACAAACAACAATCTAAACATGCATTATCTTTTTAAAAGCAATGCCTATTCATTATTAACTTTGTAGACATAATCATATTAATTACTTTTTAAAACGTCACACAATTATTTCAATAAACAAAGAATTGCAATAATGTTTTTTAATTAAGTAAGTGAAACAAGTAATATAATATCTTTTGATATTTGCTAATCGAAAGTGAATTCTTTTTTATTAAATAAGAATAACACAAGCACATGAACTTACATTAAAGCATGGTACTCCATGTGCTTTCTTTATAGTATACTGCTTTTAAAATACCCTAGATTGATTTTTTAGCTATAAAGATGATATTTAATATTAAAATGTAATTAAAAAAAATAGTTAATAGGTCAAATATCCTTCATTTACGTATGTAAGATTAATAAAAAGATTAGCAACAGTAACCTGACATTGGGGGGGGAACTAGTTCATTAGCCTAGAGGTCTTTGAAAATCTACTAACTTAACGTCTTTAACAAAAAAATTTAATATCCATTATATCATATGTCATTGCATTGCAGTAAAATCATTACTTTTTACCGATAGATAAAATTATTAAAACATTACACAAGCTGTTCTAACAATAGTGCTACCTAGTACAAGATGTAGTAATTAATAGATATTAGAGGGTTATGCATTTTAATCCTTATTCAGTGTCTTTTTATCCCACATCTCACATTAGTTTATAGCTTATAGCTTTCATCAATGAGAAGCCTTCGAGTTTTGCAGCTATGCACATGGGTCTTTGGATCTAATGCATCTTTCTAGAACCAACTTTTTACCTTTTTAGTTAACTATAAAGCTACCAACCTAAAATAAAATATAATAATGTTTTCAATCCAAGCTAATATATTTGTATAGTTATACAGATGAAAGCCATACACTAAAAATTACTCTGTGCATGCATACCGGATGAAAAAGCACTGATAAGATTTAAACCAGAGGCACAACTTTCTAACATCTATTGATTACTTGCAGTAAGTGCTACCATTGTGTAGAGACATTAGTTATTGTTATAACAACTTGTGCAATTATAAGCAAAATAGTCATGTGATCTTTAAATGGATTAATACTAATCCTAACTAAATAATAATGGTGTCTAATTTGATTTAGATCTGTATGACTATTCAGAGAAATTAGTTTGGATTGAAAACATTATTGTGTTTCCATTTTGGGGCTAATAGCTTCATATTTAACCAAAGTGACAAAAGTGGGTGGTTGAGGGGTGCATAAAAATTCATGTGCACTTCTTCAAGATTCAAGGCTGCTCACTAATGAAAACCATGAGCTAGAAAGTTGTCTGGAAATATTGGATGAGAAAGCACTGGATAGGGATTAAACATAATCTTCTAGCATCTATTAATTACTATAGCTTGCACTAGATGACACTATTGTTTGGAGAAATTTGCTATTATAGTAAATAAAATTCAGCAACTCTATTAGTAAAACAAATACAAAATCTGAATAAAGCAGCATAGATAAAAAGTAACCTCTTACCTATTCACTGCAAAGATATTAAGTATATTGAAATTCTGGCTAATGCAAACTGAAAGAGTAAAAAACTAAATTAGCTCAATCTTAATAGCTAATAAACAAACATATTTCATGTTGTTTATACAAAGCTATAATCATTTTATACTTTGAAAAATTCTGAAATACAACATATAAAAATAAATCAATTTCTTAATGCTTGCTGAAAATTCAAAGAAAATAAAGTCATCAGATCATAATTATAAATAAAATTCAGCAACATTATTTATAAAACAAAATTAGACTTTGTATTTCTTTCACAGTAGCACTACTGAGTTTTATCTATCATTATGACATAGTGATTTTAGTATAGTTGAATTTTCAACTAACATTGTGCAATAGATTTGGCTTGCCATACTTATGACAAGGGTTTCCATCCAAACTAGGTGAAGTTTTTTCAGGTTTCAGTCATATTTAAGATTATTTATGTAGCATGGATATAACCAATCCAGTAATTAACCAATATTGTTTGACAAATGGGTATTTAACCCATCTTAGCTAGATTATAAAACAAGGATATATTTTTTTCGCTCTTCTGGCCTTTACACTTCTGAGCTATTTAAAATAAAATATAATAGCTAATTAAAATAGTGAAAATACATTTTTATATAATTTTAGACATTCATTGGTATATCCTTTTTGAAGTAGAAAAGATTAATAGTGTTGACAAATAATAATCTAGAATAAATTCCTTTTTTTTTATTATTTATAAACATACATAATGATGGATTCAGTTTAGGACCACATTAACACACACGTATCCATTCACTTATAATTATTATCTAATATAGATTTCCATACCAATTTTTATATAATAAATTTTTTTCTCTGTTTTATAACCATATTTTTTATAAAATAGTAATGTATTTCTTAGATATTTAAATGAACATTTGGAAATATTTGCTTACATTTACAACATGAAATCCTATTAAATTCCACTTCACTGTGATAACATTATTCTTTAGTTCTCACAAAAATGACTTAAGAGTAGAAATAAAATAAAAAAAAATAGTAAAATGATAATGTGAAAAAGGAATTAAAAGAAAGAACCATAAAAAATGTTAAAATAAAATAAAAAATAATTAATATGAAAAAACATATAAAGATCTGACAATAGACACTAGAAAGAAAAATTAAAAAAGAATTGTTAAATGTTCAAAAAAGATTTTAATTGAAAAATTGGAAAAATATAAAATGCATGCAATTAGTTCAAAAAAGAAATTTCTCCAATGGAAAAAAGTGAAATGTATGTGAGAAGACAGCAAAGGATAATATAAGTTAAAGATCTGATTGAAAGTCAGATGACAAAATACTATGAAAAATAAAAGTAGTGGTACAAGAACACAAGAACAACAAATTTCAACTGTACAGGCTGAGCTAAATACCATAATCTTTAATAAAAATCAAACAATTCTTAAATTTATATAACTAATAAAAAAAAAATCAATAATCCATATAAATATAGTTAAAAACAAGAGTTAGCCAAAATGCATAAAAATTGACTGTCACATTGTGGAAAAATGGGTAATAATAATAATGAAATGAACAATCTTCTTACCATAAAAACACTTGGAAAAAATGTGGAGTAAAATACTATTAAAAATTTCAACAATGCAAGAATTATTTTACAATAAATTTACTCATAACAATTTGATAACACTTATCATTCAGTAATTTAAAAGATTGGATTTTGAGTGTGGACTTCATTGATTTATGCTCCCTTGGCTTATATAAACTTCAATCAGGTTGTAAACAAAAATAAATCAAAATGCTGTCTGATACAGTGTCTCATGAGAAGTGCAAATTTCTTGATTGGAGAAACTTACGTGCAATTTTTTTTTTTTATACTTCTCAGGGAACCACATCATAAATATTATATGGCATTACTTGCTAAAGTTAGGAATAAATATTCTTATACCTATCAACTGGAATTCTATTGAAGATGTGCCAGAATATGTGTTCATTGGAAAAAAAGTTATTCTCTCAATACAATCCAGAAACATTACCGACAACGTGCTAAAATGATACTATTAAAAACCTTTATAACAAAATCTCAAACAACAATAAATAAAAAAAGAGTAATATCAGAAAGGAAAAACAGAATCAGCCTCAAAATGAAATACAAAAAAAAACCAATAATATTATACACCTGAAAAAAAATGTAATATTCAGGTAAAGACCTATAGAAATCACCTCATTAATACACAATTCCTTACAATCAGATCTGGTAATGACTATAAAAGAACTATGAGTAATCTCTAATTGAACACATAATATAATATAATGATGAAATGCCTTCTGATGAAAGAATAGCTTTTTTTCCAGTTAACATACTGATGAAAAAAGGCTCCCATTAAGGCATTGGTATATTTGGAAGTTAATATTCTGTAATTTCAAAAAAAATATTTTTTCAGTTATTAAAAAAAATAATATAGTATATATTGAAAGATTTTTAAGCTCATGGAAATATCTATTTTTATTTTTAAAAAATCACAGATATTTTCACATTCTTAAAAATATTTTAACTATAACATCTGTTAAAAATTATTATATAGAGAGAAAAAGAGAATACAGTCATGTGTAAATGAGAATGTCCATTCCAACTCCTAACAAAAAAAATTTTTTAAAAAACTACAATTCAATCTGTGAGCTACATGTTTGAAAATACTTTGATTCATTTTTCAGTTTGTTTGATATTTTGCAATGCTATCTTTTAATTTATCCATCAGTAACAATTTTCTTTCTGAAATACTTCAACACCATATCTAATTTAATATATTAAACAAAGCAAAACCCTCCATACAGTAGTGTCACCCTGTGCCAATCAGAGTAATCAATGAATGCCAGAAGGCTTGTACATAAAATCCCTATATAGGGCCTACTCATCCAATATTCCCAGGTTAGTTTCTGGCTTGTGGCCTTTGTCAGTGAGGAGCCTTGGACCTGAGAGCACTGCACCTAGATCTTAGGATCTAATGCAACCCTCCAGCAGCCACCTTTTATCTCTACTTAACTACAGAACTATGAGAATGAAATTGAAAACACAATAATATTTTCAATTTAAGCTCAATAGCTTATATAGTCATATGGGTCTAACACCATAATATATGGGTGCTGAACTGAGTTCAGACCCATATGACTATATAAGCTATTGAGCTTAAATTTAAAATATTACTGTGTTTTCAATTTCATTCTCATAGTTTTGTAGTTAAGTAGAGATAAATGGTGGCTGCTGAAGGGTTGCATTAGATCCTAAGATCTAGGTGTAGTGCTCTCAGATCCAATGGTCCTCACTGATGAAGGCCACAAGCCAGAAACTAGTCTGGGAATATTGGATACGTAGGCACTAGACAGGGATTTGGCATCCATTGATTACTATGGTTGACACAGGGTGGCACTACTGTGTGGAAAGTTTTGCCTTGTTTAATAACAATTGATGGTGATCATGCAATGTTTAGTGGTCACTCTAATATATCCTATTATCTGCCATATCTTCGTAATAAAAACTCAATATTGCCTTTCTTTAAAATATCTTAACATAATCTTATAACATGATGGTCTGCCTCTCCCATGTAAACCGTGTTAAGTTGCCATAAAATACTCTTTTAAAAAGTTTTGAATTATTCATTCATTTTATATGTTTAATCCAATGAAGGTATGATTTACAATAGTATATTATTTTGTGACACAAGTTGAAGATCATATTAATTGATATTATAATCTTACCATTAATATTTTTAAACTTTTATAGAATAACCTTAAGTAAAACTTTTGTAATGCCCTTTATTGCATTGATTGGATGTTCAAGTCTCATTTGTACATAATAAATTATAGTTGAACTTATTAAAATTGATTGCAGCATATTTGGAATCTATGTTGCACTGAACATCAAAGTTCATCCATCTATCTACAAAAATACTGAGATACTTAAATTGGTTTACATTCTCAAATTGCTAACTATTCAAGCTAAAAGTTATTGAGGATTAATATAGAACAGGTAAAACTCTCCATACAGTAGAGCCACCCTGTGCCCACCAGAGTAATTAATGGATGCCAGAAGGATTGTGCATAAAATTCCCATATAGTGCATACTCATCCAATATCCCCAGACTAATGAAGACCACAAGCCAGAAACTAGTCTGGGGATATTGGATGAGTAGACATTAGATGGGGATTTTATGCACAAGCCTTCTTGTATCCATTGATTACTCTGATTGTCACAAGGTGGTGCTACTGTATGAGTTTCATCTGTTTAATAACAGTTATGTGCTAGCATAAGAGATGGTGATCATGTGATGTTTAGTGATTGATATAGAACGTGAGCTTTTTGACTATTAATTATTAAAACAAAGTCTTTAAATGTAGCATTTGAAACAACATTAAGTACATTCTGTAAATCATTTTTAACTGGTAAAATTATCACAATCATCAGCATACAATAAGTCCAAAATCTAAGAAATAGAAATTTTTAGGTTTGGTTTTTAATTAATTCAAATAAAAAATGCCATTATCAAACCTGTATTATATCAATCCTTGTTTTATTATATTACCTAAAGAAAGTTTCAAAGATAACATAAAAATTGAAAACATTGAAACAAGTACACATTCTTGTTTAACACCAGCTTTTATTTTAAATACTTTAGATTAGTGACTTACAGTAATAATACTTCCTCTCATTCCATCATGTAAAATCTGTATAATATGAATAAACTTTGAAGAACTAGCAAAATTTTAAATGATGTCATAAACTGTTTGACCTTGATTAAATTAATTAAAACAATCACAATTTTGTTTTTACATTTTTCTGGTAACAAAAATTATGTCTATAGTGCTTTCTGATTCTCTGAAACCACATTAGGTCTCTAGTAGACTTTTATCTTTGACTAGAAGCAATCTTTGAACATAATCCTTGAAAGCACCTTTTTTGAAGTGGATAATAATGCACTTCCAAAATAATTACATCCAACTCATCTATTTCTTTATTTTTAAAATTTGGAACAATTGAAGCATCCTAAAGATCAGTTAGTACAACTTCATGGGTTTGTATATTACTAAAAAATTCTAATATGTTTAAAATTAACATATCACCACCATATTTTAAAACTTCTCCAGGTATTTCATTAGAATCTATACTCATTTATTTTGAAGATTACAAAATCAAAAATACTGATTTTATTAAGATGGATATCATTGTCCAAATCTAAATGAGTAGATAAAATGAACATATCATTAAAATTTATTTCAATTCTTGTATCATTATTCAAAAGATAATTAAAATATTCATTCCATTTGATCTAGAATTTTATTGCCCTCATATGAAAGAGTACCTTTATTGGATTTAATAGGTATGATACAGCTTCTTAAGTTTATAGGCTAAATTCAACACATCAAAAAAGATCTAGAATAATTGCAAGCATCAAATATCTGTATTTTTCTAGCAGTTTTAATCCACCAATTATTTTGAAGCCTCTTATCAGTCATTAATCTTTTGCCTTCAGATTTCTATATTTGTTATGAAGTGTTCCATATTTAATTTATTATTCTTCCATGCTCAAAATGTTGCATATTTCCTTTTAATCAAATTACTAATAATAATAACCTTGTCACAAAATGCATCATGATTCTTCTTTTTAGGGTATCCAAGAATATATTTTCTTGAACCCATAACACAATCCTTAGAGAATTCTATGCTTCAGTAATGTGACAATATTTGATGACCAAATTAGCAGTTTTAGTGTTTAAAAGTTATTGATTTTTCCAATGGTGATCTGACCAAACTCTAGATTGACTACGTGACTCTTGGTAGTGTGAGGCAATTTGTCTAAGTGAGTTGGTGAGCTTAATTGGTCTACTTGTGTGTTAACAGTAGACCAGGTATTCGGATTTACCTCTTGCCCAGAATAATACTATCTTTTATTTATTTATAATCATGTAATTCGTTTTTATGTTTGTAATTCTAGCTCTCCTTTTAATTTACCATTTATACATAATTGTCACTGTAAACATTGTACTTGTTTAATAAATATTTTGGAAAAAAAAAAAGTTATTGAAATTTGGTACATTCAGTAGATACTTCTAAAGAGTGATTTTTAATTTTCTTCTATTTTTAATGCATTTATCATTTTAACCTTGGAGCCTACTAATCTATGATCTGCTCAGCAATTGTCTCATGAATAAAACTTGTAAATATATTATGTGTGTACATGTATTTTTTTAAAAAAAAATAAGTTTAAGAACAAATGATGAATCAAAATTTTATTTTAAGCTAATAGAAATGCATAATCTTCTAAACAAAATATATAATATAAAAATTTCAATTTTAATTAATTAATTAATATAAATAATTGGCTGCATGCAGTTTTACAATATAATTTGCTTTCTTACATTTTGTAATCTCTTTAAATAATTAAGTAAATTAATAAAGATTTTTTTTTTAATTTCCACACCTTTATATAATCTAATTTTAAAAATAAGTTTGTATAAAAAAAGATCTTTATAATTATTTGCTGTTGTTGTTGATTTTTTTTGTAAACAAAATATCTGATGTGACAAACAAAGCAGTATTTGATATGTCTTTCTGATTAATAATAACTCTTTTAACTAACAAACTCACACAATATGATGAGACAAAAGCAGGTATTATTCTAGTACAGGGATGCCCAACCCGTAGCTCGCGAGTCACATGTGGCTCGCGTAACTGTTTAATGTGGCTCGAATTGCACTCTTCAAAAAAATTGATAAAATATTTTATGTTCCTTGATGGCACATGCACACACTAAAAAATAAACATTTTTACAATACAAACAATAACGATATGCAGTGTCAGGTTTCACATTAAATAAAATATATTTTTCCTGTAATTGTAATTTATATGTATGTTACCAAATTTTTAATAAATAAAATGTATTTACATTTTTTTTTCTTTTTAACATATTACACCATTTTTTTTTTTTGCTGTACACGTTTGGTTTGGTGCTATATATATATATTGTGTTTAGTGCTCTTGTATATATTGTTGTTTTTATCGAGAAAGATCCTTGTAGACGTTTGGTTTGGTGCTGTATATATATATTGTGTTTAGTGCTGGAAATAGTTTTTATCGAGATAGATCCATGTACACGTATATATTTTGCTGTATATATCGATGTTTAGTGCTGTAAACAGTTGTTTTTATCCGTGTACACGTATATATTTTGCTGTATATATATATTGATGTTTAGTGCTGTAAATAGTTGTTTTTATCGAGATAAATTCATGTACACATATATATTTTGCTGTATATATTGATGTTTTCATCGAGAAAGATCCGTGTACACGTTATTTTGGCCACATTAGAAATGGCGGATTGATACCAATGTGAATAGGCCATCCCCCCCCCACCTATCTCCCTACATTGCAGGTTTAGTACCCAAGTACCATGTTTATAAATGTAATATGAAAAATGTAATATATAATTGTGGCTCCCCAAATTTTTTTAAATTCTCAACTGGCTCGCGTCAAGTTAAAGGTTGGGCACCACTGTTCTAGTACTATCTGTAATAAACTTGAGTAATTATTTCGGAAGGGTAATTTAAGTGCATCTACTAATTACTGCTATTGCCTTCCAATTGTCACTCAGTATGAGAGGCTTTACAAAAGAAATGAGTAGCGCTCTAAACCCACCCTAATCCAACCCAGTCCATCTATCTATCAATCTCCATCAAAAAACATCAAAGGAACTCAAAAATAAAATTCTTGAGAAAACAGAATGTTTACAAGATAGAAATAATGTTTAATATTATTTTATTTCTATGTTAAACCAGGAACCAAAGATAAAATCATTTAACTAAGTAAAAGTGCAGAAATGTCAGACAAATAATATCCTTTTTATTTAGTAAATGATGTTTTCAAAAATATACTTAGCCCTACTTGAATGCATTAAATATATATTCATCATTTTTTGAAACCTAAATATTTGACTTAATCTACCAAATCATATCCCCAACAATCAGCCTAAAGAATAATATGATGATGGTTTAAATTTCTAATTGATAATTAAATCAGCAGAGTATCACAAATATTTTAGTTATTGGTCATCCATAAGAAAATAGCTTTATAAAACCATTACTTTCCATGGTTTTTAAACTCATTGGGATATGTCTATCAATAATTATCTATAAGATTTGTAAAGTTAATATTTAGAAATTATACACAAAGCATAAATTGTTATTTCAAATATAAAATGGAATAATGAATGAATAATTCAGATGCTTTTTATATTAACCAAGACTTTGTCTGATTTTATTTAAAGATAAAATGAAGTTCTCTTTTTATCTATATAAACTCAGCACAAAAAGTTATTGTGTTTATTAGAAAATTTGATTCAGTTTGACTCTATTAATTTTATTTAGTGGTAACATAGCAATTTCTTTCATAGACATATTTCTTTAGTTATTTCCTGGAATCCCCCAATGATTCCTTTACTTAGTGAATTACTTTTATCTCAAAGGAAATTCAGACAAAAAACTATTGTTATATACAGAAAATAGTTTAGTTTGGAATTATCAAATCTAATTGATGATCAACTACCAACATCATTGCTAGTCACATTTCTAAATTCTTCATTGCTTTGAAAATTTTAGTTTAAAGAAAATCACTCAAATAATTGTGAATAATAAATAAAAGTAATATATTTTAAATGTATTTCTGTTTATGTACTTTAAAATGATTATTAATTAAAGAAAAGAGAAATTGTCACACTCTTAAATAAATTACATTACATGTACATATATCAGCTATTTATAAACAAATATGGACATTTGAACTACTGAGAAGAAAAAACAACTGTCAAGAAATCAGCATTGCTATTACTATAAAACAACAAATACATCCACATAGACCATAGATCATTTTTCTGTTTGTGTAATATTTTGTTATGCTGGTTTTTAATTTTTTTAGTAAAAATTTTTTAGTCTAATATACCTCAATACTATGTCTAATTGTAGCTCTTCAATGTATTCTAAATTCTTCCATATTTCCCCCCAAAAAAAACAATTAATGTCACACTTCTTTAAAATGGCTTCAATATAATCCTTATAATGTAGACAAAATTTATCTTTTGTAAAAATCAAATTCATTATAAAATTACACATTTAATAAATTTTACATTATTTATACATTTTTACATGTTCAGTCCATTGAAAGTATATCACATCCAGTAAGCTGGTGAACATATTGAATGGTTTCACGATCTTATTGTATTTTTAAAAATATATGGAGAATTCTTAAATGAAACTTTATAATGCCTTTATATTATAGAGATAGTCTATTCAAGTTTCACTTCCATAAAATAAATAAAATAGCAGTTCTATATACACCTAGCTTAATTGTAATACTTCCTTTGGTTAAATTATAAGACTATAAAGATACATTCTCAAGTTGATACCCATCTAAGCTAAAAGTTTCTGAGGATTTTTCTTTCATCACTGGCTGATAAAAAATGTGAATTTTTTTGAACATTAATTATTAAAGCAAAGTCTTTAAATATTGCATTCAAAACATTAAGTCATTTTATAAAATATCTTTTGAAGTGAAACAAACAGCACAATTATAAACATGATGTAAATCCAAAATCCAAAAAATAGAAGTTTTTGTTTTAGCCTTTAATCAATTCAAAATAAAAGTTCCACTATCAAACCTGTATTGCATCTTTATCCCTGATTTATTAAGCCACCTTTTAAACTGTTACACAGATAATTATTATAAAAAATGAAAAACAATGGTGAAGCGAGTACACATTCTTATTTAGCAATAGTTTTTATTACAAATGCCTGATTTTTCACTTGTAGTTATAACATTTCATTTCATTTCATCATGTAGATTTTGTATATTAAGAATAAATTTTGTGGTACAACTAACTAATTTTTAAAATTAAACTAAATTAAATGTATTTTGAATATATAATTTAAATGTAATTTATGAGCATTTAGTGAGTATTGCTTTAAAAACTTAATTGAAAAAAAAAAAAAAGAAAAATGAATTTAAATTTATTATTTACATTTAAATGATTATAAAAAAATTGCTTTGCATATATGATTAAAAAATTAATGACGTATGTTCTAAATCACAGTAATTTCTATGCTATTTTACAAATTGATGCCTTTGGTCTACAGTTAATGTAAAAGTGATTGGTTATTAAATGGTTATCCATTATTATTTTACATTGTCATCTTTTTCACATTAAGCATTAAGCTTAGGCTTGTCAATTTTAAAAATCAATAGCTGTTAAACTTTCTGATTTTTTAACAATTAAATTTTTCCTCTTTTTGTACAAGTTTGTCTATGAAAATTGTAATCTGAGTATATGATTTTAAAACTACTAAAACATCACACGATCACCATTTTCTATGCCTACATAAGCTGTTACTATAGTAACAGACTCTCCATACAACAGTACTCCTCAGTGCAAACCTTAGTAACCAATGGAGATAAAAACATTTGTGCATATTATACCTATCTAGTGTCTACTTATCCAATATCCCAAGACTAGTTTCTAGTTTATGACTTTCATCAGTAAGAAATCTTGGATTTGAGAGCACTGCACCAATGCAACTCTGCAGCTATTAATCTTTTACCTATTTTGTTAACTATAAATCTATGAGCCCAAGATGAAAGCACAATAATACTTTCAATCTAAGCTCATTCAGTTGTATAGATTCTGAACTGGGTTCACATCTATATGATGATAAAAATGAATGAATTTGGATGAAAAACATTATTGTCTTCATTTTGGTCTCATAACCATAAGCTAAAAACATCTGTAAATATTGGATAATTAAGCACTAGATAGAGATTTTATGAGCAAACATTTTTGCATCCATTGATTACTAAGGCTTCACTAGGTAGCACAACTATATGGAGAGTTTGCTATATCAATTAGAAAATATAGAATCAGTTAAAGTTAAAAATGGGGTGGTACTATGGCAAGGATGCCCTAAGTCATCTATTTTGCTTTTGGTGTATTAGAGAGAAATGGAGAGAGCAATAGAAAGTCTAAGATGAGGGGTAGAGATACCATTAATAGAAGGCAAAGAAGTATTTTTTATTTGCAGATGATGACTTTTTGTGTGCAGAAAGAAGGGAAGATGTGGAAGTTATGCTGAGAACATGTGCAAGAGTGGATAAAGAGATGGGTATTGAATTTAGTAAAGAAAAATCAAAAAAGTGATGATGATTAATACTAGAGAAAGAGAAGACAAAGGATTTTTATTGGGGATATATAAAATTAAGTAATCAAAAAAATGCTTAGATAAATGGAAGAAAAAATGATAAATAAAGCAAAGAAAAGAAAGGGATTGATAAAGAAATTAACAGTGTTCTCATATAATAAATATGATGTAGCTAGAATTGTATGGAAGGTAGTGGCAATAGCAGGTTAATAATGGTAATGATGTGTTAGGTGTTAGTAAAGGGGTATTAGATTACTTAGAAAGTATAAAGGGAAGTAGGAAGACATGCATTAGATGCAGATGTGTGGATGTCAAAGAAGGTAATTCAAGGGGAAATAGGATGGTCAAGTTTTTATATGAGAGATGCAAAAATCAAAATGAAAACATTCAGTAGATTGCAGTTTTTGGATAATAAAAGAATAGCCAAAATAGTATTTAATTGGGTTATGAATAAAGGGCAGGCAACAAGATGGGTGATGAAGGTAATGTGGTGTGTAAAATATTTGGATAAAGAATTTATGTCAGTATACTTATACAAAAAGTGGGATGATTGTGTTAGAAGAATTGTTGAATGTTATAGTGATAAGGAATGGGATAGAAGAATAGATGCATTAATCAAAAATAGAGAGTTGGAGAAATGGACAACTAGTATGGAGAGTAAAAAGAATTTAAATATATATAAAAGTAAATGGAATACTGGGTGTGAGTTAATTTATGATAATGGCAAGGAAAGTAGTTTACTGTTTAAGGGTCGAACAGGATCTTTAGCAACAAGGAAATATACACATAAATGGAAAAATGTGGATGATTTAGTCTGTAAGGCATGTAAGGAAGGCATAGAATATATTAGGCATCTGTTAATTGAATGTAAATGCCTGAAAGGAGAAAGGGTACAAATAATGAAGTTGTGGAAGAATAAATGTAAACAAAGTGATAATACAGAAAGTGGGTTATTGTTTTTTATGCTGGGTTTAGGAAAAGATAAGGGAGATTTAAATATAAAGACCATGAAGTTGACAAAGATTATATTGTGGAAATGGAATGGAGCAGGATATGGGAAAATTTAGGGCAGGAATGGAAAGGGAAAGTAAAGTGCCTAAGAGGTTTCTCTGGGCATAGTTGCTGAGAGATTACTCTCTGTATAAGAAGATGTCACAATAATCACATCACATGTAACATATGTTTCTACATCAGGATAGTAGATCTAAATGTACTGAATATAAGAAATTTCTTTTTTTTGTTACCATTTGTTTTCAGGATAAACATTTATTGCAGATTGTACATTTTTTGGTTTTATATGTCAAATCTATATTATATCAAGTATTCGTCATATATAAAAATAAACATAGTTTAACTTTATTTGTTAACAATTCACCTTTTTCACAGGTGTTGTCATAACAGAAATTTTAGATTTTGTGCATATTTTTATTTTATCATGTAAACAGATCCTATATTTCTTAGATGGCAAAAGTTTTTACATTCAAGAGTTTCAAAATATATGTTTATCTCTATTATGACTTTACATATATATATTGGAAATTCTTATTTTCATTCTTATTTTTCTGTTTGCATTAAATTTAGCTACTAAAATTTGAAAATTCATAATTTAAAAATTGCATTTTATTAGAAATTAACTACACATATGTATTTTGAGACTAAAACAATGATGATAATATAAACTTAACATAAGATGTCAACACTAAATAAGTGAACATTAGCATAATATAATTTACATTCTTTTCTAAGATTTATATATATATATAATAAGTGTAATAATGCTCTAGGCTAAATAAGTTTTCAAGTAATCATTAAAAACCAGTCAACACTTACATAATCCCAATATCAATAACAATTTCAAACTGTTGTCAAGACAGTCTCCTTTAGGTTGCCTTGACAACAGTTTGAAATTATTGATTGTTATTGATATTGGGATTGTTTAAGTGCTGACTGTTTTTAATGATATATATATATGTGTGTGTGTGTGCATGTGTATGAGACTAAGATTCAACATTTATATTTATTTCAATTAAAGTTAACTTTATCAAAAATTCTTGAACATAGAAAAGTGTCACATACTATAAAAGATGTTTTTTGCTGATTATTTTAAACTTATGTTTAAACACTTGACAATTTTGTTACATTTTACTTTTTTTTAATATCAAAATTTATTACCATATATGTAAGCATATAAAACTGTTATATGCTATACAGTGTAAGAATTTTGTGTTTTCTATTTTTCTAGTTTTTATAATTATTTTGTTTCCAGAAATAAATCAGGAAAATCAACGTAATTAGGTCAACTAAACTTATTGTCCCTAAATAAATATGATCTAAAAGTTATAAGAGTAATACATATGCATCAGTGATGAAGCATGATTTTTTTAGAAATGGAAGCAGACTATATCTTTTTTTAATAATGTTTTTATTTTACTTGCCACAACAATTTTCACATATTTAAAAAATCGTGTATAATTTAAAATGTAATTTAGTTTAAATTATAAATCAATTTTATAGTTTATTTTGCTTAGATCACATAGATACAGGTATATTGCACATACCACCGTCACACACACACACATATATATATAGCGTCTTGTTATTCAGTCATTTGCTATTTTTTAAACTATTTAAAAATAATCTATAAAAATTATATCACACTACACCTGCATTTAGTATGGTGAGATGATGAAATCGAAATTTTATTAAAGACAATAAATGTTTGTCAAAATATATTTTAAGTTGGTAAACAAGATTTAGCCAACTGTGGCGATTGCTAAAATCTTATGGGAAAGTAAATGGACAAATATAAAAAAATATCCTGTTCATGGATTAAAACAAAAGCTATCAGTTATTCCGGTCTCTAAAAATATCAGATTTTAAAAGTGCTAATTGCTAACTTTACTGAAAAAATTTTGTTTATTAAAAATGTAATTTTATCATGAGCAAATGTAAATAGGATCAGTTATTTGCTACATATATACTCAGTCAAATTTTAGAAAGGTCTGCAAGCTGAATCCATGCCCATTTGAATTTTAGAATTGCTGAGTTGTTAGGTGAATTGTGCTATTCCTCATGCCCAAGGAAAGGGATCTTCATCTCCATCCTATGTGCTGAAATGGTACAAGCCAACATAATGATGGACAACCTTCCTGATAGAAACCAACTGCAATAGTACTTCAAGTAGAGAGCTGTTGTATATCCAGAGAACAAAGCCAAGCTGCTGCCCAGGAGTTAGGTAATAATCTTCACAACTACCACAAGAACTCTCAGATCAACTTTAATTATTAATTTTCAAAACTATAGCTATAGTAAATTTAAATAAATGTTCAGTTTAAAGTCTAATAGTTCAAATCTTTTTTTTACTAAACCTGTAAAACTAATAATAAATACTCATATGATTTATTATAAAATAGCTCTGTAAAATATATTATCTCAAACCTGTTAAAAAGATAAACTTAATAATTATTTTTTAATTAAATTCTGTTTTACTGTCATATTTGTGGTGAAATATATTGCTCTTTTATACATTTAAATTCTTAATATTCAATTAGATATGTGATGATATGCCAAATATATTTTGAAATAGTGAGTGGATAATTTTAATAATTTTATCCCAAAAATAATACTTTTCTCTTCAATTTAGTAATTATTATATAATGCTTAGTTATATTACATCTGAATCGCTGTTTTGAAATTAAAATTCATTAATAACTGATCGCCTTGTGATCATTGCAGTAATTTAAATCAATTCTGAATTTGATTTCATATATAATTATTATGGTTTGCTTTGTTATACTGATAAATTATGATTTTAGGCATAGTTTTACTTAATTAATAATACAATTCTGGCCAGGGGGATATTAATAAGGCATATTTATTTATTTTCAATAATTCTGATCCTCTTAAATATGACTTTCCCTCTTTTTTTATTAAATCTTATTAGAGATGTAAAATAATTGTTTGTTCAATGAGGGTATTATTATATTTAAATGACCCCTCTCTCTTTGTAGCATATTTTAAGTGCCTATAGTGAATGTATGTAGGGGTAGTTTGGCCAGTTTTCTCTATAATATATGTTATTTGGGATTTATCCAAAACTAAGATAACTATTAGTTTGATGGATCATGCTTCACATCATTATCCAGCTATATTATTAGGCTCAAATATTAGAGAAACTTAATAAACAGTTGCAATATTATTATTGTAGTAATTAAATTATATTTCCGGCAGGCATTGTTATTTGTCACTTGGCAAACTATGATATTAAATGAATATTATGTTTGCATAATAAATTCTTATATTCATAGATTATTCACTGGGCATGAAAGTCAGCTAATACATTTAAATGAGTCCAAACATTGTATTACAATGGACTGATTACATTCCATTGTATAATGTCTCCAAGCAACTATTTGATCTCAATATGATCCCTAAATAGTGTAATTTAATTTAATTTATTTTGTTTTTTATTACTGATAATTTTAATAAATGTATTTAAATTTATCCTGTTTTCATTATTCTTTTATCATATCCCAATCCAATTCATTTACTTTTTAATTATATTACCAAATATTATTATACTAAATGTCAATATTATATTAGCTTAACTATTAATAGATGTTTAGTCCAATTTTATGTGATGCAATGTGGGGTTAGCCATAGGATCTTATGTTTCTCCCTGTTCAGAACCAGCTCACAATTAAAATTAAGACCTGTGTGTAACCTCAGAAATATCATTCATATGATGTTAAATTATGGAGTGCTGGTGAATGAGTTGGAGCTTGGTTCAAACTCTGGATCTTACCATTCCATTTCAATCGGCTTTAGTGTATTGGACTCTGGGTTTTCTTATCTGAATGTATAAATCTGACCATTACAATATAGATTAATACATTATCAATATATTTTTATCTACCACATGCTTTTAACATTCTTAAGTTTTAATTGTAAATTAAACTTTAGCATTGTGTGAACTTCTTAAAATCAACATGTAATGCAATGGCCAAACTCATTCCTTGCCTTATATAAAACAATTCAACTGTTGGTAAAAAAATTGAAAGTTAACAGAAATTTCATTCAAAAAATAATGAGTTTGAATTATTCATTCTTTTTATGTTAATCAAACCATGATTAGTTTAAATGTAGATAATACATTATCAATATATTTTTATCTTGCAATGCTTTTAATATTCTCAAGTTTTAATTGTAAATCAGATTTTAGCATTGTGTGAACTTCTTACAATCAACCAATAATGAATTGGTCAAATTCATTCCTAGTCATACATATAAACAATTCATCTGTTGGTAAAAAAATTCAAAGTCAACAGAAATTCCATACAATAAAAAAAAAGTTTGAATAGTTTGTTCTTTATTATGTTTAGCAAAATAGTTGAGATTTTTTTTTTTACATTTTCCAAAATAGCTTATATACACTAATGTACTTATTGTTCTTACTACACTATTGAATGTGCAACTTGTTGAATCGATTTCATGAGGTTGAGCAGATGGGCATACTTTAGTGAACTTTTTAAACTTAATTTTTATTAAAGCTTTTGAAAGTTTTAGTGAATTTTTCTAAGGAAGCACTCATTCTGTTCAATGCATAGATGTTTCATTCTTGATATGCATATATACATTTATAATTATAAAAAAAATCTATTTTTTTTTACATATATAGCTAGAGTTAACAAGAACAAAGCTTTTTTATTAGTGTTTTGATGCCATTAACTATCTCTGCTTTTATTAATTTAACAGTGTTACATATATTTATTTTGTGTAATAATTAATAAATTTTATAAGCACATTGTTTAGCTTATAATTATATAGAAGATAATCATCCCTCTTCACTAGCACCATTAAACTGTGATGTTAAAACTATAAGGATACTCTCGCCCCAGCCACAAGATAAAGAGAGACTTTGAAAAAATAAGAACGATCTTACTTTTAGACTCGAGGGCACTTATATGAGCCAATCTTAATTGTCTAGAAGTGAGAGCGTGAATATGTTAATTATTCACTTTAAATCCATTTCTTTTTTTAATAATCTTATTAGTACTTCTGAAATATTATATTTTCCTTTGCAGTTTTATCATTATTATTTAAAGGCACTACTGAGGTGAGGTAATTCTATATAATTATATATTTATTTTTTAATTCTTTATTTAATCAATCAGTTGTATGCTTCTGGAATCACGATTTAATCAAATTATAGAATAACATTAATTACTTTCATCCATCTCCTTCCCCCTTCTTTCTTTTAATTAAATAGCAACAGTTTTTTGTCTTGTGTTTTTAATAATCTAATAATAACATATATTTTTAAATGATTTTTGTTGTTCTATACTTGTATTTAGTTTCAAATGTTTGTTTTTTGCTATGACTTTTACAGATAAACATGTTTTAAAAAAAAAAAATACATATATTTTTCTATTTACACAAAACAAAAACAAATAATTAATGTACTATTTTTAGTTTTAAAATAAACCATACAATTTAATATAGGATTGTCTTCTGTTTACTTACAAGTACATTAGGACGTGGTGAAGCACCCACTTTAATATTTTCTTACTTCTTTATAAACAATGTTAACTGATATTATTATCAGCTTAAAAGAAATCTGAAATTAACTTTAAAGACGTAATCTTATTAATTACTGTTGAAAACGTTACACAATTTTTTTAATAAACAAAGAATTGTAATAAAACCTTCTAATTAGGTAAGGGAAATAAGTAATTTAATACCTTTTTAATATTTGCCATTGAAAAAGTGTTTTCTTTTGTTTTTTAAATTTATAAACTTTTTATACTAAAGCATGGTACTCCATGTGCTTTACTATACTTATAAAATATTTTATATTGATATTTTATTTATAAAGTTATTAAAATATAATTAATTAAAATACTTAATAATACATGGAATAAACTTCAGGTGCTTGTATAAGATTATGGTCTGCACTCAACACGATATTGTTGAGATATTGTATAAATTATTAAGGCGCATATGTGAAAATGTGAATCCTTTCTTTTTATTTCCATACATCCTATGCTTTTAATAAATAAATTTGAACGTTATAAAGCTAAAGAAATAGCTTTAAAAGCCCAAGTCATGTTGAAATGTTTTTGCTCATATATGCAATCTTTATTCTATTCAAAGAGACAATTTCCATAATGAAAAAAATGAATAACATGAGGTTAATCAATTGTCTGATATTCAGCACCAAAAATCTTCATTCGGACATCTCAAAAAAGTTAGCAGTAGCTGGATAATTTCTAGAATCACCCACTATCATTGTTTTAAATAGTTTGATTACTCAAAATAAGATTTTTTAAAACCTGGTTATATTTTTATAGTAAAAATTGCTCCTACTTATTTCTCTGAACTAACCATAAATAAAAATTTTGGTTACTAAACTCAGTTTTATTAATTTTGGAGGTGAAAGTACTTCTTAACACTCTGGTGCCACCTTACTGATTTGCCTATCTTTATTATTGCTTATATATTTTACCACTTCTACAATGCTACTTATGACCAAAATAACTTGAAGCACTTTCAAACTTTCCTTTTAAACATCAGTTGACCTTCAGCCACACATATAAATAAAAGGTATATTATGCAACTAGATTGTAAATGAAGTGAAAGAGTGATATTATTAAATTTTAAAATAACACTTTCATAATAAAAAATTAGAAAAAAATGTCATTATTCATGTCAGTGCAAGATTGATAAATACTTTATTTTTTTAGATTATGTTCCAGTTTTGAATCCAGAAATGTTAGTCCATGTTTTCTCAGCCAAACAATACTATCTTTTAAGTGTAGTCTGTGATACTACCAATATACTCATACATACACAATGTTTATCATGGATGAGTCATCTGATGTAAGAGAAAAATATGTAATAAATGACAAAGTTCTGGAAATTATTTCTTGAATGATGGCATTTATATAAACCAAAAAGTATGTGCCTGGGAAAATAGAAATAAATAAAATCAAGAATTATATCTATAGTTCCAATAATATTTTTAAAATATTCACATTGAATCTATATGTAAATTAGAGTTCTTTATAAGTGGCCAACTTGGATTTATAGACTTACAATCTCCAATAATATTAAAAAATTTTATCAAGAAAATATAACATTCAACTTTCTGATAGATCTTTAAAAAAAATCTACATATACTTTATCCCTCTTTCACTTCCTCAGATAATGCAAATTATTATAACTCCACTCACATCTTTTATGCCAATAAACCATTTTACAATATAAAAATATTGAATTTATCTTTTTGCCAAAGTTTTTTACTTCAACATATTTTGAACTGCCATTGAAGTGTCTTTAAATCTTGGGGATCCTTTTAAGATTTATGTGTATTGTGGTCTCAGATACTCAAAGTTGTTGGTAATTTATTTTTGCATAGGTCTGATAGTAACAGTTTTATGTTTTGATGACCTTTAGGGTTATTTGCCACTGGATGGCGTCTTCTTCAGAAAAAATGTATAGTAGTCTTCAGTTTTTTTTATTTTGTGAATTCATTATCTGTAGATCAAAAAATTAGAATGTTAGAAGTAAATGTATGATATATATGATTCTCATTTGTTAATCATCTATCATGTAATTTGCCTGTTTTATTCTAGATTTGAAAAGAATTATATTTTTTCTTGTTGAAAAGTTGGCTTTCTTTTGATTTCAGTCTCTGATATTTGGCTTGAACTTGGACCTGGTTCAGATGATTTTCAATTCATTCTCTTGAATATAAAGAAGTGTTTTGGACTTTCTGGATATATTCTTTTTTTCCTAAATGATCTATAGATTTGTTTTCATAATGGATTAGATTATTCTTGATTATATCAGTAAAAAACTTTTTCTGATTTCTATAAGGTAAGATATTGTTTTAATTTTTCTCAATAACAATGGGATTTACGTATAATGTCTTTTTGTTCTTAAATAGTCTTTCTAATGTGAGATTAATTATTTTTCCTTTATCCTACATTAACGATATTTACATCTCTGTTACCTCTTCAATAGTCTTTCTTCTTGGGTAGGTGATCTTAACACTGACTTTATTATTTGATTTTCAGACAATCCTATGCTGTCAGAAGTTGACATCCTGTTAATAGATGACCAAAATAAAATGATGGGAAAGTTTCACTAACTTTATACTTTTCCAGGTATGTGTTGTGTAAGATCCCTTGCTGATAATTTTCTATTCAGAAAAATTTTCAATAGAGTACCTTGTGTTCCTAAAAATAGTTAGAAATGTTGAATACAAAATCCTACATTGTTAATAAGCTCGTTGTAAATGTCTATTTCCTATATCCAGCTTTTTTCTTCTCCTATTGGGTTTAGAAAACAATATCTCTCCATGATGTTTAGATGGTCTATTGGAAACTCTCTTGATCATTCCTGAAACAGATATCATGGCTGCAATATACTATTATCAGGTGATTTCAGTTTGCAATTGTCAATTGTAATTGCTTGTTTCTCAAATTATAATATAGTTGGGGATTATCTAAAAAAAATTATGGAAATTATTATTATACTTTCAATATTTTGTCTGTGGAAATATTAAGTGATGGATTATCCAAGATATTTAATTAAATTTAACAAAGTTGGCACTTGAGAACTCATTGCTCCAGTACACCATATATAAATATTTATATGAATTAGAATAAAAGGGTAATGTATGTACTGTCAATATTTTTATCACTATCTGACCATTTTTCCAGGCACTAGTTTGTATGCAGGTATTTTCTGTCATTAGAATGATGGTGACAAAATCAATTTTGCTGCCTTAAATTGTGCTGCAATGTATAGTTAATAATAGAGTTTCACAGTGTTTAATACTAACTGATAATTTTTTGACAAAAATTCCCAATACCTAATAATAGTTGTAGTAGTAGTAAGTAGTACTATTATTATTAATAATAATAGTGGTAGTAATAGTAATAGTAATAAAATATAAATAAATAAATTAGAGCAAATAAACTGAGAAATAAAAAAAATTACTTCTCCAGACATTTGTAGCCACACGATCTTTAATAAAACAGCCCTCAAGACTCTAGCTCTGATCTTAAAAGGGAAAAGTACCAATATAGTAAATGATATACTCTTGTACTATAGTTAAGATTTTTTCCTTATTTTTTATACTTCATTGTATATATTTTGTAATGATAACTTTGTTAATATAAGCAGAAGCAGTAGAATATATAAGCAAAATAATATAAGATTAGAAGTTATTTATCTAGAACTCATTCTTCATACAGATATTGATATTTCTTTAGCCACCATACATTTCAGGCATAACACATCAGACAGTAATGTTTTTAGAGTTAGGAAGTATTCTACAGGTTGTGTATATAGTAATTATTGCTTTTATTTTATTAGCAAGTGTTATGTATAAGCTAAAAGTAATATAGTGGTATGCTAACTAAATATAATTATTTGTATGTTTTTCAGGAAATAATGAAATAATTTAATCCAACTATTACTGTAATGATTGCATGAAATAACAATTGATAAGTTTATAAATAAAGAAATAATTTATCAATGAGAAAGATAAAATAATAAATCAATCAATAAGTAATAGAATAAATCACTGGAATCTTCTTTGGAATTTACTTATTTGAGTACTTTATATATCAAATACTATAATAAAAGTTCAAACACTTTCTTCTTTATAATTTTACACATTAACTTTCCACATAAAAAAGAATAATCTTCATTTATTTCTAGATAGCTTTTCTGGAAATAATTTTAATATTTTATTATTACAGATTATTATACATTTTATACACTAAAGAATTCAAGCCCAAATATTATATTTCTACAATTCCTTTATGAATAAGAAAATATTATTTTTAATAAGTTCAAAAATGATTTTCATTCTTTCATTTTTCTAAAAGTTTGTAACTATTCTTTTTTTTATCCAGAATATTTATAAATAACAAGCAATATCAAAGCATTAAAGGTTTTGGTTTTAAAATATCTTACCACTATCTGAAAAGTCTTTTTTTCTCTTAAATATTTTTTCTTTCTGTATCAGTAAGGTAAATGTTAAAGATAATTAATCATTCATATCTTTATTTTTTTTTTTGTAGCAATTTGTTTACAAAATTGCTTTAATTATTAGCAGATTTAATCCAGTTCATATGGAATGTAAATTAAACAATTGCACCAGGCAGGAAACCAACAAGCTATTTACTTTAGCTTAGGACTTCATTTTCCATGTAAACCTTAGTACAAACAGTCTTTCCATCTCTTTAAGTAAATTAAAAAAATAATTTTCACTTCTTATGTATATAAAAATGATTATTTGATAGATAATTTATTTTATTTTATTTGTTTCTGCTTCAAAGAAGAGTGGGAGATAGAATGAGAAAAATATATATCTCATTTTAATATTTTTCCACTTGATTTAGATGTCAACACTTTAACCCACTTATACTTCAAATGACAGAGAAATGTTTTTTGGCCAATTCACCCCCTAGTAAATTTTTCCATAAGTATTATAGATGAAAATGTGTGTAAAATGATATATTTTATTATAATAAATTTTTTGCCCAAATTTTCTGCAAAAAACTGTGAAATTCAAAATTCCCACTCTAACAATAGATATAAACCCCGCCCTGACATGATCAGCCATTATGTGTTCCCAAGGCTGTAAAATGTTCAACATTTTACGACATTGACATTTCCAATGATGCAAAAACATGTTTAATTGCGAATTTATTACAGTTTTAGACTTTTTTTAAAAAATAATTTATCCTATATTTATTAGATATCATCAAATATAAATTATTAATAACTTATTTTGACTTGAAATACTTTATTTTCAAAAATATAATGTTATATTAGCAGCTAATGTAAATATGGCCTGAAGAAAATTTGGAAACATGCTATGATGTAAACAATCTACTTATATTTAAAATGAAGAAAATAATTGCAATTTTGCAATAAATATTTTAAAAATTTAAACTTTTAAAACATAATTCATTAGATATTAGAAAAATAAATAATTGTTCATTCAAGTTTTTAAAAATATTCAGAAACAAAGAAGATTTTGTTGATTTTATAAACTGAAAATAATCTTTCTAGAAACAATGATGTAGTAATGCTTTGTTTTGATTACAGTCTCATTTTTTTAATATTTACAAAAACAAAATGTGAACATTTAAATCTTATTTCAGTAGTAAACAAGAATATCTATCAAACAAAGTCAAATTTGTTCGTTCTGATAAGTAATAATCATTTTATCATATATTTTACATTGACATAAACTGAAAATAATTTTCCTAGGAACGATGACATATAAAGTTTTTGTTTTGGTTATATCCTCATTTTTTAATATTTGCAGAAACAAAATGTAAATATCTAAAATTTATTTCAGTAGTAAATATGAATATTTATCAAATGAAGTCAAATTTGTTATTTTTTGATAAGTAATAATCATTTTATCATATATTTTATGTAAACGTGTGAGACAAAGAAAAATGTCAGAAATAGCTAAATACTGTAGAGTTAACTGTATTTTTATAATATTTTTTTTGGTGTGCCATATCCACAATAAACTTAATGTATTTTATTTTTAACAAAAAGTTAGATTAATAAAATAAATATATTACATTATTTTTTGAAAATATAATAATGTAACTTTAACATGGCCAGTATCACTGCTAATATATATATATATATATATATATATATATATATATATATATATATATATATATATATATATATATATATATATATATATATATATATATATATATATATATATATATATATATGTACCAGTCAGAATTGTATGTTCATCTAACAAGATTTGGAATCTAGGAAAAAGTAACCTTAAATCCATTCAGGCCTTAGATACACAAGTCAGGAGCAATCATGGATTCTGCCCAGTTTATCCTTCTCTAAAACTATAACACTATGAACAACATTTCTGATGATATCAGATGAAATTTATTTGCTTCAGTCCCAGAGACACAGTGGAGAAACAAGGGTTCTACAGGGAAATATTGGTGCTACATGACTTTGAACTCCTAACAGGATGTGCTAATTTCTAATTATATTACTATTTCACTAACAAACATTAATAAATGTGAAAGACTGGCTTAAGATCAATGGAATCTATGTCATATATAACACAATACCATTAATGATGTGTATGCATAAAACATGAGAACAAACACTTAAATAAATGGTTATGAAATGTTAATAATTTATTTATAATAATTTGTTAGAAATTGAGCAAACAAATAATAATTAAATAATTTAATAAATACAAAGGTGATGTCATAATTAATAGCATCTCGGTTTCATGTAATTATTGGAAGTGATTTGCATATTCTAGTAGATTACATATTAGACCATAGATTAATGATTAAAGAATATGCAAGTTCAAGTTATATGGATGAATAAAAGTCAATAAATAATCAATACAATGCAGCTTAATATGCTAATGGAGGGAGATATCAAATTTACAATGATTTTATAGTTTGAGATGAATAAAAGTCAATAAATAATCAATACAATGCAGCTTAATATGCTAATGGAGGGAGATATCAAATTTACAATGATTTTATAGTTTGAATGCTATGATTTATTCAATAGAAAAATAAATGACCTTAATGAATACAGATAAATAGAATTTGATTTATATAATTCCATTTATTTACAGTTTAATCTAACCATACACTAAAACATATTTATTTAGATTACACAGTTTATTCAGTCATTAATTACACTTCATCAATCATTTAAAAAGGAAACTTGTTTGCATATTTTATCAAATCATTCTGCTTAAACAGAACTTACTGAAAGTTATTGATTAGTGTATCTAAAGATTATCTTCGAAAATGATATAAGGAAGGAATAGAATATTTTACAAAATCACACCATTACAACTTATAGATTAGTAGCAAGCAATATAAAATATTAATTAATAATTGTGGTGCTGACCTATATGATAATGCCAAAAAGATTAAGACTGTTTAGGATGAAAAGCTTCATCAAATTTATGAATGTGAAAAACTCACCTGCACTGGTGACAGAATGGTATCTGAAGAAATGGTTGATAGGGATTCCATGGTTCAGGATTTCCAATGTTATCCCATGAAGAGCCTAACTACAATCTGACATAATCCTGGAGTTGATGCTTCCAAATTCCATTTATGAATATGCTTTACAAAATGATCTGGGACCTTCGGATATTAGTTTGACAAAGCAAGATATATGAATTTTATAGTGTTATCAAGGGTAAGCAATGCTAATAGAAATCAAGTCCATAATGACACCAATATGTTAACTAAGGCCCTCATAAATTAATAAAATCTAGCATAATGACATGACAAAAATGAACTCATCCTTAAAGGTATGCAATTGACCTTAAATATTAGTTAGAAAGTCAAAGAGAGGGAATATGTAGTTTCCTTCATCAAACAAATATTAGTATGCTCAATGAGTAGAAAATTACATAATAAAATTATCATTCTGGATGGCATGGGATGGATGCAAATGATTGATTATAAGAAGAAGTAAGGTCATTAAGCTTTACTTTATATAATATTAAAGTTCACTAAACCAATAGTATTAATATAATAATACATTGATATATCAAACATGACAGTGTATAAACTGACATTAAGCACATAAAACAATTTAGTAATATTATTCAATCGAGCAAACTTTGAGTTTGGTAAGAAAACTTACATTTAAGTATTTAAAATTCCATAATGGTGAGATGGAGAATTAAAATAAGACCGGTTCACTGGATTGAATTATTAGCATATTAAATCAAATATAATCAAACATAAAATAAAGTTAAAAGTTTTCCACATTTAAAATAATAAGATAGAAAGAGTGAAACCCAGCAAATATATTTAGAGAATAAAATTATTAGATTTGTGCATTATATTTTACAGCAGAAAAGAGAAAGTCATTAATTCATTAGATTTATGATAATCGGCACTACATCACTGATTATTACATAGATAGAGAGTTAGATTTTACTTTAAACAAATTAAAATTACATAGATGAAGGTTTTTAAAAGTTCATATTGGTGACAGAGAAAGGATTACCTTCCATTATTTGATGACTTGATGACTATACAGGTTGATATGTGTATGGAATAAGTATGGAAAAACACAGTCGGCAATGCAAATTTTGGAAAAATAATGGTTGGCATCTTTTAAGAATTAAATTAGCATTTCATTTCCAACAGTCTTTAATTGGTGATGGCATAGCAGCATAGTGCTATGGAGATGATCTTGAAAAGATCGGGAAAGCAAATTTCTTCTCTCTACTCATAAGTCATATTTTGAAAATTTGAGTGATATGGATTCATTCTGCAACACCTTCTGAAATAAAAGCAAAGAGTGCCTAGCATAGCATTTTGGCTGTATTTATACACCACCAAAACCTTCTAGAAACTTCTATTACCTTGCCGCTGGTGTGGCCCAGATGTCCATTAACTGGTCTGACTGCACTCATCCTTTGTTAACAGTTGACAATAAGTTCTAGAGAGTATTGTTTTAATCTATTTCAAGTTTGGAAATAGATTCATGAGATAAATTTTCCATTAACATGTGATTTTTAAAATAAATTTACTTTACTAACGACATTTTAAAATTAAATAAGGTATGTTCTTTTCTTTATAAATCTAAGTTATGTTAATTACTCTCTAGAACTTTTTCTGGTATTACGTCATCTTAATAAAATACAGGAATTATAAATAAAAAGAAATATAAAATATTTAATAAAATATAATTATAATTTACAACATTTTTAGCTATCATACACACACACACACATACATGACTATTTCGGTAGTGGAAATTTAAATATTTCCGAATTAAAACTAATATTCTTTAATCAAAATAATATTTAACTAACAAAAGAGGATGGCAGATAATTGCGTGTATATGTGTACTTGCACTCCCTAGTGATTAACAAAGAAATATAAAATATTTAATAAAATATAATTATAATTTACAATATTTTTAGCTATCATACACACACACACACACATACATGACTATTTCGGTAGTGGAAATTTAAATATTTCCGAATTAAAACTAATATTCTTTAATCAAAATAATATTTAACTAACAAAAGAGGGTGGCAGGTAATTGCGTGTATATGTGTACTTGCACTCCCTAGTGATTAACAAGTATAAAAATGGGTTTAAACCTTTGGTTGAAGGTTTCTCAGATCACCAGATAGTGGAGCAAAATATGTATAACAGATTTTACTGCTTCAATATATATATAAATATGTAATATATTTGATAATGATGATTTGTTTTATGTTATTGCATGTATATTATATTCTTATTGTATTTATTGTTTTCATTGAAATGTTTAATTTTGGACATTGTGTATAAGTTTTTTATCTATATTTTCTTATAAATTTCAATAAAACTTTTTTGAAAATTAATTTAATTCAATTCTTTATTTAATGTAGACATTTACAGTCAAGGTCAATTTTGGATTGCCCATAAAAATATGTATACTATAACAGAAAGATCAAGAGATATTAGAAGAAAAAAATTATTAATCAGATATTTTACATAATTTATAAGACCTTAGAAAATTTATTAATAGTGAGATCAAAAAGAATTTTACCAACAAAATTTAAATTGTAAGTACTGGATAGACAAAAAAGAGAAAAATTTTTACAATATTACACCTACAAGTTTCAATGAAAAAATAATTATATGCATGACTTTCATATTGACAATAATTAAAATGAAGTTTTAAAAGCCTATTATAAGAAATACTATTTTTGATAATAATTTTGTATAAAAATCTCATATCTCTAGCTCCTCTAACCAAACGTGATATACTAAAATCCTCTTTCAATTGACAATGTCTGTTTTTTAATATGGATTCCATAAAACTAATCTGAATTCTAAAATAAGAAGAACCAAGAAGAGAAAAAATTGTATTTACTGGAGTGTTTAAATGCATTACCATGTCTGTAAATAGTTCCCACCATTATTGACCATGTGATGATGAAAGAAGTCACTACTGAAAAATATAACTCCAAGATTATGAAAAGTGTCAACAGAGTTTATTTTAAAATTATTAATATAATAAATAAATGTTAAAATTTTAGATTTATTGGAGTAAGGTACAGAAGAGCATTTGTCTAATTGATTATTATTTCATTTTTTTCCATACCATTTGCAAAAACTATTGATATATTAAACCAATATGCAATCATGAATAGAGTAGATGTATCTAAAACTCTCACAATTATCAGCATAACACAGGAAATGATAGTATTGTAGGTAGGTTTTGTTCACCATATATAGTATAAATAAATAAATTATAGCAAATAAAAATAAAAAAATTACTTCTTCAGACTTATTTGAAGCCATATGGTCTTTAATAAAACAACAGACAAGCCTATAGCTCATGATTTAAAAAAAAAAAAATATATAGAAAATAATATTCACTAGTATTATAGTCAATATTTTTTATTTGTTTATTATACTCTCATTGTATATATATATGTATTAATTTTGATGATGATCAATTATTTTGTTTAATCTTTATGTATATTGCAACCATATGGGTTTCACAGTGTATCACAACATAGTAGTGTGTGTATGTGTGTGCAAATATATATAAAGTTAAAATAAAAAGTAGAAATAAACGCAATCAAATATTTTTGTAGATATTTTCTACAAATACAGTGAAAGAATAATAAGGGATTAAATAATTTTGAATTTAAAATAAAATTTATTTACATTCAAATATCAGCCTTTCAAGCTAATTGTGCAAATGCTTTGCGAGTGTTAATAATAAACGAATACTTTCTCACCAATACAAGATATAGTATTTATGCAGGAATAAAAGGAATCCTCTTATCCCTACAACTCAAATATTTATATATGAGCAAATCTGAAGTACTGGTAAAGAAAGCGTGATGATAGAACAGTCACTTTAAATTACTCCATATGATGTCTGAATAAATGACATCGGTGAAATTGTCTAGAATTTACTAAACATCATTCCAACTGAAACTTAATCATATATAAATGAGCATTTATTTTATATAGTGTCTGTATACAATTGTATAGTAAATTC
Source organism: Epiperipatus broadwayi (assembly GCA_028023455.1). NCBI lineage: Eukaryota > Metazoa > Onychophora > Udeonychophora > Euonychophora > Peripatidae > Epiperipatus > Epiperipatus broadwayi. Next base: position 736,378 of record JAQFVV010012506.1, on the reverse strand, counting down.
TAGACAATTTCACTGACGTCATTCATTCAGACATCGTGTAAAGTAATTTAAAGTGACTGTTCTATCATCACGCTTTTTTTACCAGTACTTCAGATTTGCTCATATATAAATATTTGAGTTATAGGGATAAGAGGATTCCTTTTATTCCTGCATAAATACTATATCTTGTATTGGTGAGAAAGTATTTGTTTATTATTAACACTCGCAAAGCGTTTGCACAATTAGCTTGAAAGGCTAATATTCGAATGTAAATACAATTGTATACAGATGCTATATAAAATAAATGCTCATTTATATATAATTAAGTTTCAGTTGGAATGATGTTTAGTAAATTCTAGACAATTTCACCGACGTCATTCATTCAGACATTGTATAGAGTAATTTAAAGTGACTGTTCTATCATCACGCTTTCTTTACCAGTACTTCAGATTTGCTCATATATAAATATTTGAGTTGTAGGGATAAGAGGATTCCTTTTATTCCTGCATAAATACTATATCTTGTATTGGTGAGAAAGTATTCGTTTATTATTAACACTTGCAAAGCATTTGCACAAATAGCTTGAAAGGCTAATATTCGAATGTAAATACAATTGTATACAGCTGTTATATAAAATAAATGCTCATTTATATATGATTAAGTTTCAGTTGGAATGACATTTAGTAAATTCTAGATAATTTCACTGACGTCATTCATTCAGACATCGTGTAAAGTAATTTAAAGTGACTGTTATCGCCATGCTTTCTTTACCAGTACTTCAGATTTGCTCATATATAAATATTTGAGTTGTAGGGATAAGATGATTCCTTTTATTCCTACATAAATACTATATCTTGTATTGGTGAGAAAGTATTCGTTTATTATAAGCACTCGCAAAGTGTTTGCACGATTAGCTTGAAAGGCTGATATTCGAATGTAAATACAATTGTATACACATGCTATATAAAATAAATGCTCATTTAAATAAAATTTATTATAAATTAAACAAAAAAATATCTAATAAATATTTTTATTGAACTCTGATTTTGAAATTAAAACACGCATGCTTTATGTTAAAATAGATCTACTGATAATTGAAAAATCCACTATTTATTTTAGAAATCTTTTTTTGTTTTTAAATTAAAACTTGTATAACATTTTTGGTAAAATGTCTACTACCTATTTTAGAAATCTTTTTTGGTAAATAAAATATGTAGATTATACTGATAAAATTCCACGTTGCTTTTGAAAGGATTAAAATAGATTCAAAAAATTGATAAAGGTAGGAAAAAACATTCTGGAGTTAATGGCAGTGAATATGTAATTAAAGGCATTGACTGCTACTAGTTTACTATGATAGAGTTTAGATTCACCTAGAAAGAAAACCCAACTTCTCTGTTTCCCATAATTGACATAATAATAAATGGTTGGCCTGAAGTTTAAGAGGAGCTCATTGAATGCCAACCATTATCTGATTATATATCTCTATATGATGACACCCACAGAGGCCATCAGCTTTTTGAAGAATTGGTATACATATGCTGCTTTGCCGATATGTAAAAAACCACAGATAAACATACTGCATCAAATTTATATAAAGTGCAGCTAGTGAGTTATCTTAAATAATTCTTTTAAATGACATTTTAAAAATGAAATATATAAAGGATGATATTATTTTGAATCATTTATTTAAAGAAAATGATATTTAAAATCTATAATTTGAAAGTAAAACAAGTTAATAATTTTTATTTGAATTTTAAAAAATCTAAAAGTAAAGAATGGGTTCATCTCCAAAAGTATTTTTCAATTGAAAACAAATAAATTTTGTAAAGTATTTTTAAGATGCTTATAATTAATTAAGAGTAACCTATTGAAAAAGAAATTTTTTATTATGAACTGTCAAAGATGTGATACTATTTGTTTTTTAAAACAAAAAAAAAATTATTGACCATAAAAGGATCTAATTAATAATTTTAATCCATATCATCTATATTTTATGTATACACATGTCATATTTGTGCAGTTATGTGGAAAATATATTTTTAATAATTTTATTTTGATAAATTAAAATATCATAATATAAATATCAGTATGCACATACATTTCTATGCACACACATATTTATGTTAAATCTATCATAAATTATGTATTATAAAAAATGAATTTTATTTATAAGGTAATCAATTGTTATACCATGTGTCTGTGCAATTATATATATATATGTATGTGTTTATGTAAACCTTCTATGTGGCATCTGTATCATTAAAATGTGATAACTTAAAATTTATTTTATTTTTATCTGACAATTCAATTATTCTAATCAATTATTATACCATGTGTCTGTATATGATAATATATGTGTGTCTGTATGTGATAATATATGTATGTATATATGTGTGTACTCTATGTAAACTTAGTATGAGATATCTGTATCATTAAAATGTGATATTAATTTTTTTTTATTATTTTATGGCAAGTCAAATATGTTAATAGATTATTATACTACATATATGTGCTCTGATATATATGTGTTTCATATAAACTCATTATAAAGAAAACTCATTATGAAGTATTGTAAATCACAATTCATATCTTATATTTTTGTATACTAATCAAAATCAGAGGGCTTAATTTATGTGTGTAACTGTATTGTGCAAACCTTAATGTCATTTTTTATTGTTATTAATAAACTTATATTCTATAGTTAAAATTATTCTAGTGACTTAATTCTAAATATTTTTAGTATATTGTGTATTACATCATCTCTTGTTCACCATTACAGTTATAGAGCTTGTGTTCTCTGAGCAAGATTTATGCATAACAGTCGATTATATGAAAGGGAAGTATATTAATATATGGACATCCAGTGGATGATGATCATCATTATCATCATCCCTGGATTGAAAAAAAAGAATATTCTTTAAAGTTCATGCATTACATTTTATTTTAGTTTAGTCTGTATTAGACATTAAGTTTATAGTGGCTAGTACATCAATGGTATTAAATGGCCAGACATTGATGATGATCAGCCTATTTTAATATTCCAGCATTATTGTTTTTATTTTTATATGTTTTGATGGATTATCACCTAAGTTAGTTCATCCAAATTAATGGTTAAATAATTGCCCCAAGCTGGCAAAGGCCTAGTCTACTTAGCCTGGTTTACAATAGACCCATTTCAAATACAGTCACAAGATTGACTATTGATTTATTTTATTGTTAATCACTCATAATGATCAGTATTACTTATGTTTATTTATAATGCCAGTGAATTTATTTAATTATACTTACATATACTCCAGTGAGTTAACTTGGCTGATCTCTCAGAATGATGCATGTGAACTCATTACTTTACATTCTTTTATACTGATTCATAGTCAGTGATTTCATAATCATTTCTTTCATACTAGATGGTTTTATATTCATTAACTTGGGATTGATGATGATTTATCATCATGTCACTTTAACCCCATTATCCCCATTATGTTATTATATATATATATTCTTATTGTATTTATTGTTTTCATTGTAATGTTTAATTTTTGACATTATATACCATATATTATTTACATTTTTTTTTCATTTCATCTGTAATCTATTATGAATTTCAATACAATTTCTTTTAAAACTAATAAAAGCAAAAATAATAGTAATAATATTTTTATTTATTTATTTAAGTGCTAAGTAATATCATACAACTAATTACTTATTTCACATTAAGATATTAAATTGAATAAACACAATGAATATAACATAATAATAAAAATTAATACACTGTACAGGTTTACACCTGCATATATATATATATATATATATATATATAAGGGAAGGAAGTTACAAAGAAGTAAAAAAAAATTAAACAAATGAATAAAATAAATTTAAATTAATTACAATGACATTCAAATTTAAGAATATTGAAATTGCTTATGATCTAACTTGAAATGATTAGTATTAGTAAAATTTGATAATATAAAGAGAATATCCTTAATAAAGAAAACATTTAAGGACATTGAAATGACAAGCCTGATTATAATAAACAGAAGCAAATTAAGTTTCGTGCTTATAAGATTTAATTATATTAGCTGCAATTGTATCAGATAGAATTATTTGTTGATTTATAATTTCGTAAAGAAATTTAAAATCTATATTTCCAACTAGAAGAGAAATGAAAACCAACTTTATTTTCCAGAGAAACATATTTGGAAAATTTATTATATACTAGTTGTAATAAATTACATCATTGTTCAGAGTTAGCATTCCAAAAGATTGAACAATATTTAATGATGGCAATAATAATTTGAATTTTATATCATAATATAAATGAGAATCATGCCTAAATATGACACCCATAATTTTAAATGCTTTGTTAACAGTCCTTTCTAAATAAGGAAGAAATGATCTATTATTACAAAATAAGATTTCCACATATTTTAGGTTCAAATAGAATGAATTTTTTGAGAATTAATAAAATAAAATAAAACTTCAAATTTTTTAGAATATAAAACAAGGGAATATTTATTAAAATTAACTGACATTATTTAGATCATACCAAGCACTAAAATTATCAATATCTTTCTGAAGGAGAGAGCAATTGAAAATGATATGATTCTTCTAAAGATTTTACAATCATCAGAATAGCACACAAGGTAATAAGATTTTAGGAATCTTCAATGTCATAACATAAATGTTAAAAGGGCATGAGTTCTAAAATACTATCATAAAAAAACACCTAAATTACATGCAAAATTATTTGAAATATTATTGTTGAATTTGATATATTTTATATGATTACAAAAAAAAAAAGATTGAAACCAATAAATAAGATTTAATGGAAAAACCTATTTTGTGTAATTTATGAAGGAAAATGATGTATCTATTTTATCTTAGGTTTTTGATAAATCAAAATAAATAACATCAAGTTTCTGTCTGACTACATGGTCATAAATTGTGAAAAAAATAGTTTAAAAAGATGTATTAGAAATAATAACATTTATAATAATAAATGTAAAGAATAATTTTAGCATACAAAATTAATATTTATGAGAATTATGATATATATAGATATATATTGTACTGCTAGATATATATACATATATTATACTGATATATATATATATGTGTGTGTGTTGCCAGGCACACATATATAGCTCACATTACATGCTTTTCATTTAAAAATAAATGATCATATTTATTAAGAAAAAATGTGTAATATGTTTTAGAGTAGGTTTCTTTTGTTTTCAGATTTTGAAAATGCAATTTTGTGGAATAAAATTGCATTTATATTTTTTTAAAAAGACAATGGGATGGTAGAGAAATCTAAAATAGAATTAGTAAATATTTAAAACTTTGTTTTTTCCACTCTTTTTAAAGAATAAATAAGTAACTGCTTCTGGTTCTTAGATAGCAAGCAATGTGAACAATAGCTCTCCTCAGAAATTGAAATCAGCAGGAAAGGGGGTGCTAAACTCCATTCCAAACCCTTAAACACAAGGTAAGAGAATTTATATACACATAAAAAATGGAAAGTGACAATGATATAGATAATATACATAGCAATTTAAGCTTAAAATATGACACTTCATCGTTCAACAGAAACAATGATCGAAATATTTTTGGCTATAATAACAAATCTCAGGCTCCAATGGAGATTAAAAACCTTTCTATTAGCTATACTAATCACCAAATAATTCTTAACAACACTAAAATGCAAGGAATTATGCAAACATTGTCAGTTATAAGCAATAGTGTTGGTCTCCTCTTGGGCAAAATAACAGCTAATTTTAATAATATGAAAACAGTAACAACACTCACCATATTTTCTAAACTCATTTAGCAGATATAAATAATTAATCTACAACCACATCTGCAGAACCCTCTCAGAATAATCTGGAATGAAAAAAATATTATCAGCAAAATCTATCTGAAGAAAGTTTAAAAAAATCTTCTAAACCACCAGAGTAAGGAATGGGATAAAAGAATAAATTTATTAATAAAGACTAGGGAGTTAGAGAGATGGAGAAATAGTTTGGAGAGTAAAAAGAGTTTAAATATATATATAAATAAACAGAATATTAGGTGTGAGTTAATATATGATAATAGTAAGGAAAGTAGTTTATTGTTTAAGGCTCGAACCGGATATTTAGCTACAAAAGAATATACATGTAAATGGAAAAATATGGGTGATTTATTTTGTAAATTATGTAAGGAAGGAATTGAAAATATTAGGCATTTGTTAATTGAATGTAAATTTTTGAAAACAGAAAGGCTACATGTAATGAAGTTGTGGAAAAATAAATATGAAAAGAGTGATTATACAGAAAGTGAATTATTGGTTTTTATGCTGGGTTTGGAAAAAGATAAGGGGGGGTTAGATATAAAGGTTATAGAGTTGACAAAGATTATGTTGTGGAAATGGGATAGAGCAGATTATGGATAAATTTAGAGTGGGAAATGTAAAATAAAGTGGCTAACAGGCTTATCTGGGCATAATTGCTGAGATATTCTTGACTTCGTTTAAGGAGAAGCCATAATACATCACATCACATCACATCGGAGATTGTCAACAGTATTTTGGGGGGTAAAGTGCAATAATAGATAAAAAATCAACAAACCCTATTCACAAACAAATAAAAATATCAAACTAGATGAACCTGTAATATCTACCCTGAATAAATATTTTGAAACAGCCTTACAAATCCCACCCCAAAAAAATCTATACTCTATGCTAGTGCTATAAACTTCAACAAATATGTTAATATTGTGGAGACTAACTCGATCGCCAATATCAATAAAATACTTATAGATATATTGGAATATGAAGTACAAATCACAACAGAAGATAATCAATCCCCTCAATCTGTTAAGAAATTAGACTATAATAATATTACTGATGAAATACACTAAAACATAAATGATAATTTCAACAAAAGTATTCCAAACATGCTCTATAATTCTCTCCAAAATTATTACAATGATAAAATGCTAATCCTAGCAGTAACAAATGAAAACTTCTTATTATACAAATTCCCTATGGAGCATTTATATTCAGTAATTAAACAACATGATCCAGAGTTGGGAATTTACCAAATACTAACTCACCCTGATGACAGATATGTGGCACCAGAATTTAAGACCTGGGCAGACAGGCTCCAATTTAAAAACAACAATAAAACACTGGGAGACAAAATACTATGCATTGTTGAAATGAATAGACCTATAGTATTACAAGGGAAAATTAAAAACTGCTTAACAAGATTCACTGAACAAGAGCTTCAAAATATCCTCAATCCCTGTAGCACTGTTTCAAAATTTAAATTTCCTCCTGGATCCCATCTTGGCTGGAAGCATATTATCAAAGACAGCAATCTTCTCACTAGCCATGAATAAAATGTTTCTCCCACTGACATTCCTACTGTAGTTAATAAAAAAGATTCACCAATGGTCCTCACATTCAGGGGTGTGTGGCTGCAGTGGTTTTACTGTCTACAAAGAAAACACTTAATAAAAGACTGTTCAGCACATATATGCACTACCTGCAATCAAAAGAAAGGCAAATTTCACCATTGCAGTAGAAAGAATATAGAAACAACAACAGTTACAGACATCAAACAATCACCAAAAACAGACAACAATAATATTGAAAACCACACTGATAAACACAGGTCTACAACATCAAAATACACTAAATCTATAGATAAGGATTTATTTTATAAATGTTTGTAATTTTGACTCAGTGAGTTAAATGTGAATATATTTAAAGCTTCATGATTTCAAGCCTAAATGTTTCAGACTGGCTTAGATATATAGGAAACAAGTAAAAAAGAGGGTGGACTACCTTTTTCTTATAAAATTCTCTGTCTTGTATTTATGATTTGGATCACTATTCAGACAGACATCATAACATCTGATTGGCTGTCATATAAGTATTATAATAAGTGTGAGAGGTTTGCAGCCTTTCAATTTAAATCTATAGATATAACTCACACATATGTAACTTCAGATCACAGATCACATTATTTCCAGGAATAAGGATCAAGATAATAATTTTTCCCAACAGACCAAGATGGAATTCTATGACAATATGACCAAACATAGAAATGATAAACAAACAACTACATCCAGAACTCCTCACCCCATTTCAAACCAATATGCAGATAATGTTCAGCCAATAAATAGTACCACATCAATAAAAAGACTATGATTCAATGTTTGGTAAACCCTCAGATTTGCAGCCAGACAAAAATAACATCCAGTCACCTAGGAAATCACAAACTAAACAAAATACAATAACTCCTCATCCATAAAAAGAAAGTAGCAAAATCAATAAACCAAAGACAAAACTCAACACATTACATACCAAAACTTTAAACCTGAGGAAAAAGGATAGTTTTCCTGGACATTGGAATCAAGGTATTTCACAAGAAGTAGAGCTAACATGACAAACTATACCAAAAATTAATAAAAGGAAATCAATTGTCTCAGATCAATCAAGCTCAGATGAGGATATGAATTCTGGGAATATGCCACAATTACTCCTATTAAAACCAGATTTTCAAGAACCACAAAATAAACAGTATCTTGGGTAAAAAAAGAAAAACCTTCCAGCACTCTGATACTGATTCAGCACCAATGGAAGATGACCCCTACTTAGAATTACTGGATTCTATGAAGAATGAGAATCTTCTAGTACCCATAGAATCAACTCAATCAAATCAACTTCAACTCTCATTAGAAGAAGCATCAGATCAAGAAATCAATTATAGTCATTTATTTTCAGAGCCCACCCACCAATATCATGTGCCAACTGAGGAGACAGGGACATTATATTATGAACTATAAAAACATGGGATTAATGTTCATGGCCTCAACTCATTGGTCCAAGCTCACACAATTAGGAATTGGATGGGCATTAACTCTCCTCACATCCTACTAATGGAAGAAACCAAATTTCATACTAACACTGATATTAAACATTAATTGTTACCATGGGCTTCACTTTTAGTGAATTTTCAGTTAAACATTCAGCAGCTAATGGGGTTGGGGTATTAATTAACAAAAAATTTCCCTCAAACAAATTCTGTATACTCTATTTGGATAACAATTTAATCATGCTAGAAATAAACTATTGGGGATATGGCATAAATCTGGCTTACATATAAACATCAAACAATCCTACTATCTATCACAAAATCATTCAGACTATAAACGCTATCCTCAGCAATAAATCAGGCTCTTTACTTATATTAGGAGATTTAAATTTCTTTTACTGATAAACAGAAACTTTATGTGTGGGGAAGGATTCCTTCCTCCCAGATTCTACTCTTGATACACCAAATCCTACCAAACACTAATAGACCTATTATATTATTCACCAGATTTACACTTTTATCTAAATGCAGCACTTTTACTAGTTTCATTTTGGACCACATGGTCTTTGTAGTTACTCTTGAAACCATGTCTGGCCTCCTAACCCTCGAGACCCTTCACAAAACCATGCACATGGTAACTGTTGATTTTGAGGCTATAGTGTCTGAAGCTTATATATATTTTCACAAAATTCAATATCCTTTCAAGATCAGCTGAAGAAGCCTGGTTTTCATTTATAGGCATCCTACAGACAATACTAAAACACCACACGTAAAAGCCAAAGGCCCTAATGGTCTTTTCAGATATCTTCCACTAATAAAAAATCAGCTTCAGATGCTTCAAGTTAAACCTATTAAAACACAAGGTGTATACAGTTTTAAAAAACCTATACCAATCAAGACAAAAATCTCAGGCTGAATACCTCTCCATCAGAAGAGCTAAATGATATTTGTCTCATCAACCCCACTGGACAAAAGTCTACTTGAAATGGCCACTTGGAGGGGAAAATAACAAAAGCACTCCCACCTCCATCATTGCAGAGGGGAAAACCTTGCTGGGAACACCTATGAAGAACACAATAAAAAAACATTTCCACTAAAGGATGCAAACTCCAACCTTCAATGGCACAAAATTTTGGTCTGAAGTTGATATACAAGGGCTGCATGGCATCACAGAAAATTTTCCCCAACAAAAAATATCATCCCTTCCAGATGTTATACAAACTGGATTACATGGGATTCCCAGATTCATAATTCTAAACCTCAATCAATTCGCAATTCCCATAATGAAGATGTTGGACTACCTAGCAATTGGTAATAGAGTTATACCTAAACTTTACCCAGTGGCACTGGTTCCATTTATTTAAAAAAATCAGGTATTGATCTATGAAACCTTAGACCTATTTCCTTGATGCCCTTCTCATTAAAATTGTAGAGTCCATGATCAAAGATCTCATCCAGTTGATCATCTTAAGGCATATATCTAACAGCCAATATGCCAAGAAGGGCTTCTCTGCTGCACATGCAATGGGCAATGTAATCTCGTCATTGATTATAACAGAATCCACCGGAAGTCAAAGCCAATAGTTATCTAAGTAGATACTGCCACAGTCTTTGACTCAGTATGTATAGACACTCTCTTAAAGATTTTGACCTAGTATGATGTTCCTGTGGCTGCTATCCAATCATAAGCAATCTAGTATACAATGGAAACTTTTATCACTATGGATGGTAACATCACCTCCAAATTTAAACCGACCCAAAGTTCTCCCCAGGGTTCCCCCTCAGTGCCCTATACTTTATCACATACATAAACCCTCTCCTGATGTATTTGGAAAATATCTAACAGGTCTCTTTATACTCAATTTAAATGAATTTCAACATGTTTGCCTACATGGATGATGTAATGATCATCTTAACATAAAAAAGCATATTCTTCTGCTACAAACAATATTAAACTGCTATACAGATAAATATGGGCTACAATTCAATCTCAGTAAGTCAGCCTCCTGAAAAATTGGTTCAGGATGGAAAATCAAACACCCTCTTCTCTGCCAAGCCACAATGATATCTTGACTTCACCATTTTCAAGTCTATCACAACAATGTCTAAAGAGATTCAGGATAACATCCTGGAAACAAATAAATTCATTGCTTCCTTGTCTCAAGTCTACCTTTCCCTGCCTGGAAAGGTGTTAATATGAATGTGATGCCAAAAATATCATACTTTCTTTTATTTATCAAAATCAACAAGAGCTTTATAAACAAAATAAATGGATTGTGTTCCAGGCTTTTCTGGAGAGGAAACATGGATGAAATCAGCCTCAAAGGCACTCAGCAACTAAGAATGTTAAGTGGTCTTGCTTTTCCCTTCATTCAGGCATTGATTTATCAAAAAACCCACAATGTCATACACAACTTGGTAGCATCATATGGTTATAACACCATTCTCCAAAAAACTCTGCTTCAAAAAGTAACACCCACCAACCAACTCCCACCAGGCAGACAAACATGAATCAACAGGCACACAAGTCTTGTCAAACAGCACTGACCAATAATGAACTCCACATTCGATTCTAAAATCTCATTATGGCCAGCATCACAATCCTCCATCCAATCTTACATCCTATAATCAACACACTTTATTATAGCATTCAGAAATTGATATCCAACTTTAAAAGATATAGTCTAGCAGCCAAATACCTAGAATTCCTCATTTAATACAATATTAACAGACTACCTATAAATCACTTCCTCTTTTACAAATGAGGTTACAACAACATAGACCCAATTTGCAACATTTGCATGAACGGTGCTGAGACATCAGATCACCTCTTCTCACAATGTACAGGACTCAGAGTGATCCAAGAAATCATACTCTCCAACACCAAGATAGATTTCAAACTGATCTCATCTCGGAAGGATAGTATCAATACTATAAAACCTACCCAAGAATACATCTCTTAATATTTTTAAGCTACACCATATAGGTTATGCATTGTAAACTAATTATGGAACACCCACAACCTCTTATAACATAGGTTTTTTTTAAAGCAATGATAAAAATCCAGAAGATAGACCAACTTCTGGCATCATCAAAAGCATTTTAGGACATCTGGACATTATATAATATGCCAAACTAACAACAACAAAAAAGGGAGAAAATGGGGAAAGAGGGAAAAAGCAATCAGCTAACAAATATGTGAAGATTTAATGTTTATACTATCTTGCATATGAACACTACAACATAGATTCAACAGAACTCCAAATGGAAATGCTCACTGTATACATTAGAAATAATAAGTTATTATTGAAACTAAATGAATAAATACAGAAGTTAAAATGAAATTTTGTTTGTAAAAAAAAACTTTTGCAAATGTAATTACTTAAAAGACTTCTAACTGATAATAAAGTTGAAATCTATAATTATAATAATTACAAAACTGTAAACTATCTTATCAGCAAGATAGATTAATCTAAACAAAAGATTAGATTAACATGGAATGTAAAAATCAATTAGATTAATAAAAGGTAAGAATTAATTAAAAACAAAACATTTAAATAATAATCAATATTGAAAATAATGATGAAAAATTCAATGAGAGAGAATGATATATAAAGTCAACACTGTCTATTGTCTTTTATTTCTGCCTTCATTTCGTGATCAAATTCAGTTCAGTCTTCATTTTGTGTGTTACATTCTTTATTGCTCCAGATATCCAGAAATCCAAGGGCAGATATAGCCATTCAGTACTTCTTCAGAAAATATCATAGCAGAAGCCACAGATTTAGAAAAAATGTATTTCTAGATCATCTTTAGAAGTGTTTGTGCTTTAGTTTCCAAAGTCTTCTGCAAATCCACTGTCCCTGTCTGAATCCTCATTGGAAGCTAATGCCAAAATGGTGATATTGATGCTACTGCAACCTCTATTTCTTTTTGTCATGACAAAAACAATAAAAAACAAGCCCTGAAAACATCAATAGAGACCAAGAAGCCTACTAAGTGGAAGCTGACAATCATTAAAACAGATGTAAAGATTTTTTAAATATAGTATGATCACAGTCTAAACTCATTATTTTTAATAAATTTTAATTAACCGACTATTATAACTATAGCCTAAAGTCATTTATAGTTTGCTTATGTCAAATTTATTATTGTTATAGTGTGTTAAATATATGTGTGTGTAAATAAATATTAATGTTTGCTTTAATTATTATTTTCTCTTTCTATCTTGTCACTATGTCACCAGTAAATTAGCATAGAGTATTTTTATGTGTTAAATAAATGTGCTGAATACTGAGACAGGGTATAAGTGAGTCATGGGATATTTCAAGCACTGAATTGTGTGCCTGTTGTCCAAAGCATGGTGGACTATAACTTGTAGTTGACTGGCACCTGAGGTTGTTCCTCAAAACAAATAAAATGCTTTGAATAGCAGGGGTTTAAATCTAGCAGTCAAGAAGTGCTGTAACCTGAAATATGATCATAGGTCATGCTTTTTATAGCCTCAATCTGGTTATAGGTACTGTTGATGGTTCATCTATTAATGAGTATTTTATTTCTCTGCTGGAAGGGCTGACCCGTTCCCATGTTCTTTAAAATTATTATAAAAGAGGGGATTTAAATCCAGTTAAACCCAATAAAATAATAATTCATTTTTGTGAACCCTTTTCAAATGCCATACAACACAGTTGCTAAAGTGCCATAAATTGACCCAGCATAAGCAAAGTTAAAAAAGTAAAATTGTTAAAAAGTAAAATCAAAAGTTTGAAACTAAAATTCAAAATAAATGCTAAATTGTGTAGTTATAAAAATTAAAATGGTGAGCAGTGTGAGAAGAGAAATAGACCATAGCAAATATTAAGAATTAACATAATTAATAATAGTTAAATATATAATGTAATTAAAAAGAAGAGAGACAAAAAATGGTCAGAAATGATAAATAATTTATTACTGTGGGTTTGGAGTTTGGCAAACACTTTGTTCAATTTAAAATATTTAGGTGAACACCTTGTCGGATTTAAAAATAAATAAAATAAAGTTGTTTTTAAAAGTTAATAATGGAAAGAACACAAAATAGAGTTAAATAAATAAAATGTGTTTTTTTGTTTTGAGAACTAATAACATGAAGAAAAACACAGTTGAATTTTATTATTTAAAGTAAAATAATAATTTTAGAATAAATACATGATAATAAAATAAATAAAAATTATTTGTTGAGAATCAAGTTATGTAAATGAAAAAAAATTATAAATAAAGCCTATAATAAATAGAATGAATAGTATAGTAATAAATAAAATTTTTCATGAAATCTAAAAGAATAAATAAAGCATAATAAAATAAATAAAATCTTTCAAGTATGTGAGTTATTAGAGTTATGGGAAGAGTGTACAGATAAAGGATGAGGATGGTGTTTAAATGTAGGCTATCACTGTGTGACCCTAGAACCTGTCATGGGCTAACAGGAAAAGGGGGATTCCCTTATTTATAGGATAAGGTTCCAGTAAAAATGTTCTGGATCCATCCAACATGCTGGAATAGAGTCCCAGTCCCCTATCACACTGGAAAAACACCAGCATAAGCAACAAATCATGGCATTGGAAGAAACATTTCCAACATCATACAAAAGCCTTGTTTTTAGCATAAGCTGAATGGTCAGTGGATGAGTACTACAAGTGAATTTATTCAATCCTAAAATAGATTTAGCTTATTATATGTTGGTATTATCTCTTGCTCACAGTAACAATTATAGAGCTCTTGCCCCATAAGTTGTGTTCATGCATAATGGTCAATTATTGGATTGTAGTTTATGTTTAGCATTAAAGACATTTAGTTGATGATGGTTCCATTACTTTTCTAATCCTGTATGACATAAATCTATATTCTTTAAAGTCCATGCTTAATTAGAAATTAAATTTATAGTTGGCCAGTACATTAATGGCATTAAGTTTCCAGAGGGCATTGATGATGATTAGGATGTTTTAGTATTCCAACATTATTTTTTAATTGTTATATTATGGATTAGCACGTAAGTTTGTGCATCCAAATTATTATTTATATAATCTGCCCCAAGCTTGGAAAAGTCCAAATAATTAGCCTGGTCTATAGTGGACCACTTTCAAATCCAGTCACAAGGTTGACTGTTGATTTTATTTTTTTGATCATTTATGATGATGAATGATTGTTTTCTGTAATGCTGGGGAATTTATAGTTAGTCTTTGTTTTTTCTGATCTTTCATGCTCATTATATTCATTTAAATTTAAATTAGTTGTATTAATTGGAATTGATGATAATGATGTTTCATCACTCCTGGTTCACTCCTGATTTCATACCATTACAATATATATATGACCCAGAATAGAATGAATCCTGGAAAATAAAAATTGCATCTGATGTAGAACATAAATTTAGAAAAGTTCAATATTATTTAACAGATAAAAATTAGCAATATAACAAATATGGTTTATCATAAAACAAATTAAATTAATATTTTATTATTAGAAACTACAAACATATACACATGCATTTCTCTGACCACAAACCATTAAAAAATCCAGAAATCTAAATATACTATTAAATTTACTTTTCTATTTAGTCCTAGAGATGGCTATATAAGCTATATCTCTATTTCATAATGGAAATCAAAGTGTAGTTATGCTAATATTTATATACTAGTAAGAAATCTAAAATAATGTATTATATTAGGATAATGAAGAGATATGTCATATTGCCCAATTATTTAACAAACACAATAGCTACATTCTTTACTATTTATTTTAATCTAGAATAAAGTGTGTTCACAATATGTTGATTATACTAATATAATACATTTATTTATAATTATAGGGGATTTGAACACAGACTTTCAAGCTCTCTTCAGTTATCCACTCTACCTCATACAACCAATAAACATATTTCACAATAACATTTAAAAATATGGTAAAGTATTAGATTTTGAAATAAAAAATAATTCTTAGTATTAAAAATTACAACAAAAATATTCAAACTTTAATAACTTATAGACTTTTAAAATATATATTTTTAAATTCTATAGAATTTAAATTCTCATCTACAATTTAACTAATTAGTAATTCTTGCATTGTTTTAGGATTAAACAAGGCTCTTAAATTCAATATATACTTTTCAGTTCGGTTCTCTTTCTAGTTTTGTATATCAGTTTGCTTGTTTTTTTTATTATTGGTTTCTTTCATATTTTCTTTGAGTTTTCTGATTTTTCCACATTTAATATAGTATGATAGCCAATATATTTTAGATCAACTATTTTTCAAGCTCATAATTTATGGCAATATTTTTTCTTACACATTACAAAGGTTAACTGAATGTTCTTCTATTATTTTTCTTGCAGGTTTGCATGGTTGGAAGAAACTCAGTAATATTAAAGAAAGTGCTCTATTTGATCATATTGATATATGTTTTCTTTTTGTCAATGGTAATCATGATTACATGATATAGATGAATTAAAAAGAACATTTACAATTCTATCAGCTATAGTGATTCGCACTCATATTACATAGCTTCAACTTGCATAAGCACATGAATGGTTTTCAGTTTTTTACCAATTTCTATTTTCACCGTTTTAATCAACAAGTTTAGATAGCTTAAAGACAGAACTAGAAAGAGGACAAAAATGAGTGAATATTAACTATTGCAAATATTTATATTTATATTTAATAAACTACCATATTAACTATGTTATTTGGTGAACATATTGTTATTAATTTAATCTTTAAGTACTTCAACTAAGAGCTTATTTTTTGTAAGTTAATTAAAGATAAACAAATTAATTCCTTGTTTTAACTGATCATTCATTTAATTCAAAATATTTTATGTTATATATTAAATATTTGATAATATTTAAGATCTCTTTACTTATTTACAGACAACTTTAATTTATTAATAATTTTATATGTTGGACTATTTCCATCATCTATTATTAATTTTCATCAAGTATTATTAATTATTGAATGTTTTTAAACAAATTCAAACTTTATTTAAACTTTTCAAATACATTCAACTCTTGGTAAAAATACACAGGTTAGTATACAATTCTATGTTTTAAGTAGTATTATTCTTATCTTTTCTGTGGGTGTTACTAGCATGACCAATAACAGTATTAGGATAGGAATAGAATATGGAACCATTAAATTAGGAATACTGAATTTAAAGTGATGTTCTAATGAATATGCTATTTTATATATTCAGATAGTAGAAATTTCAAAAAACCCAAAGGCTGCCTAATATGATTATAAGCCTTGCCCCTTAAAAAAAATAAAGTCAGAAGAGACACTCACAGATAAGTATAAATAATTTTTACTGGCTGTTGTATTTAACAAAATAACCTAGTTTGTTACAGTATCACCTTAAATTCAATATTCATAAATCTAAAGGTTCGAGTTTAATTTACAGTCTAATATTATTACTGGTTAGGCCAGAATATCTGAAGAATAGAGAAAAATAAAACCATTCAAAATTTTAAGTTATTTTTAACCTGTGTGCTATGATAAACAGTTTAATATATTTGAAAGGTTTAAATAAAGTTCGAATTTTTCTAAAAATATTTAACAATTAATATTGGAAAATGGAAATAATTATTACTAAAATATCATATTACAGACGTTCAAAACAAACACTTTTAATTTATATTTAATTTTATTGACTTTTATTTTAATTCTGAATGTAATTGTATTTACTTTCTACATTTTTGACAGTGTAAACAATAATAATTTAAAATGGCAAATAGAACAGTTCGTCTCTCTTTTTTTTTTTTTTATTATTTTTCATAAAATTAATATCCTATCATAATAAATATTATTTATTTAATTTAATTTTACATAATTGTTTTAAATCTAATTCAAACAATTATTGCAAAACGAAAATCAAGAGAATCTAGTCTTTTCCCACCCACACACATACTGCAAAGCAACAATTATGCTCGGATTGAATTTTTCAATTTTAATATTTAATTTTTGACAATGCTTGATAACATTAAATCATTTAATAATTTATGCTGCATTTTCTCTATATTTTATTGTATCATTGGACATATATATCACATTAAAGCTTGCTTTAAATACCAACGTGGTCAACAGAATATTATTTAAATGGAATCATAGAGATATTTTTATGTCAATTTCTTCCCATTTAAAATGACAATAAAAATGATCACTTATTAAAATGTAGTTTCTTTATTCTTCCCAATCCTTTTTTTTTTCATTTTCTGCCTTTATTATGAAATCTATTTTGCACTGCTTTTCATCATAACTTGTTAATTTTTGTTATTGCTTGTAAGTCCATTCTTTTAATGTTTTAAATGTTGTCTAAATAACTTCAAACACTAATGACTTTAAACGTAAATTATTGATGCAAATACTTATTATTGTATGTAACTCACAAATTAAACATAAGACTGATTTAATTAATCATAGTAAAAGCAAAAATAAGAATTTGTTAGATATATAGTTAGATTCCCATGAATGAATAAAAATGTATATATAGTAATTGCTTATTTTGCACACAATAAGCATAAGAATATTAATCAAATAATACTCCAGTAGTACCAATTTTACTTGGATCCACACAAGAATATTCACTGTTCACTATTTAATCCAAAACCCCTTCATGTCTACTATCCCTAATTATTATCTTTTATACATCTGTGTGGAGCTAATCTCAAATAGAAACAAACATTTACACAAATAAATCCATAAAAAAGCATTTTATAAACACACTCTATGATAATAGTAATATTTATAAAATGTAACTGATGAAGATTATATTTCACAAAGAATGTGCATTGTCATAAAAAAGTGAGCCACTCTTTAATCATCTAAGAAAATTTGAAAATAATCTCAGCTTATTAGGCTCTCCAGATAATTGGAAATCTTCTAGACAGTGCCATCATTTTGCATCTAAAATAACTAATTTTACTTGATTTTACTATGTGACACCTACATTTTGTAATCTTACCCTTAGTACTTAGATTTAATCAATTGTTAAACATACAGTTTCACATATAAAATGCAAAACCATAAAACAATAAAATACTAGTTAAAATTCAAATTTTTACCAAAATCCTTACACAACCACAGTTTCATCTACTACAAATAAATCTTCTCAAGTGAAAATCAAACTAAAGGTAGAAACATATATATATATTGTACCGGTCGGTTTCGTCTGTTCATATAACAAGATCTAGCATCTAGGCAAAAGTACCTAGAATCCAATCCTGTGCAAGATACATAAGTCAGGAACATTCATGAACTCTGCCCTATTTGCCTATTTTCCAGATCTACCCACTTATGAGCAACAATTCCAATGATACTGATCTAATTTATTCCTACCCCGCCGGCATCACAAAGTCGTGACACAAAAAGACTCTTATTCGAACTTGGTTCATGTCTAGGATATTATAATTAGCGATTTTCAATCATCTAGTAAGTGAAACCTTGTTATATTACATCAAAATTATTTCTATTCAATGAATGAAACAATGACTTAGATATTTAGAAAGATATAAAATTTATTAAATCAACTTGGAGTATATATGATTGCACACGTTATGGGTGTTACAATGTCAATAAAATGGGTGTTTATCTCCCTTGGACAACATTAACCTCCCTTACAATACTATACAATGAACATATTTAATCATCAATAACAAATCATTCATGGCTTTATTCTAGTGCGGCTATTTATATGTCAATAATTTATCGATTGACTGGGATACATAAGATTTTTAATAATAGCGCTAGACTACGGTACCTGAAGTTATTTGAATCCACCAGTAATAAGAACAACAGCATTTAGACCAATACGTAAGTTTATTCAGTTGGACGATAAGGGTAATTTTATTTAATTAATATTTGCATTTTGCTATATAAGAACGTGTGTGGGAAGCTAATTTGGGAAATAATAATAATGGCAGAAGTGTCGTATCTGAAAGTGCGAATGAAATATATATAAAAAAGTGGTAATCCATTTAGTATAATCATAACAGTACGGTTTAGGAGAATTAATAGGCTTTTAACAAAAATGAAATATGGGAGAGCGGTACGTGTATGATGGCAATGGAACGATCTATTTTAAGATCTAAGAAGATGCTTCAATTCACCGTTAATGAAATGCGACTCTCTGCAAACGTCGGCAGGGTCGGGTCATAAACAACTAAGAAGGCGCTTTATTGAATTGCCATAGGCTGGACTTTTGCCAGAGCGAACCCTATGCAACAATATCTCGCGCTGAAGAAATCCAAAGAGGTTTGCCAAACCTTGTCCTTGGTATTAGAAGTAAAAATGAATGAAGCACAAAGATATATATATCACGAAAGGCCGGTATACACGTAACGCTTGCATTAATATAAATATATAGATATTTAGCTAAGGAATAAATAATTATCGCCTATCTTTATTAATAAAAACCCCTCGTACCGGTATGATTTGATTACTACGTGGATGTGGAAGAATTACAGTTAATGCTAATATAATATAGCTCATAGAACTAAACGATCCCCCCCCCTTATGTATTATTTTAAACTACACGTAAACTTTCCACAACGTATAAATATAAATCTTTGGTTTTGAATGCTTGAATAAATAAATACTTTTCATATTATTAAATATATATATAGTCGGTGGTGGCTATTGATTTCAATAAAGTAGGATTAATTTTACTCATATAAATCTATTTGCAGATTTTAGAAGTTAGCGCTATTATTTAATTAACCAAATAAACACATTTCTAAGAAAATAGATTTTTACTTAGTTTTAGAAAATAACACTGTATAATAATTATCAAATTCTGATTTTATTTCCCCAGACTGGCAGGCACCCGCTATACTAAGAATAACAAATTTATTTTTAAAACTACTAGGTTAATTACCCTCTGAAAAGTAAGGAGGGTTTTCTTTTATTAAAAGAGATAGCGTAAGCATTTGCGATTCTGGGGGAAAATTATCGACATATAATTTAGCATCTGAAGGTATAAAACATAATAATGAGAATAAAATATTGCCGCATAGACGTGACATTAAGAACTAATAATTATTCAGGAGAGGTTTAATGTAGGAGAGATTACAGCTAAGTTATATAGAGAGAAAACCAGGTACAATTAACAAAAAGGTAAGAACTTTACAAATTAATTCATAACTAATATTAAATTTTACAAATGAAAGATTTACAAAATGTTTAAAGAAATAGATAGGTGAAAGTTAAAATTATTCACGGTAACTTTAAGAGTCTAGCAGCATTTGAAATGATTACCTCTGTAAAACATGGCGGTTCTTTTGATGATTTCAATTCCCGCGGAGACTAGATCTAGTTTATCAAACATAGTTATTCAGGCAGGTAGTAATTTTATGATTTAACGAACAGGCATATCAGTATAGTCTATGAGTATCGGGATCCATGGGCACAGATTGCAGGGAAGGCCATCTCGAATGGCAAGAAAGGCGATTTAGATTTACTCAGTACACATTGAAATTAACGAACGCAAATTTTCTTGGTGACTGCTCTCCTTGACTGTCCTAGTTACTCTCTAAATTAATTCGTAATTAATTCCATGCCTCGGTATTTTTGGAATCCCTTTCTGATTGGTCATTGCAATCTAATTTCCAAAAGAATTCGTATACAAGCTTTTACCTATTGTGATGGAAGATGCCATTGTTAGATAAGTATTCAAACTTTAATTAATTTTGATAAAAGGAAATGTTTGTAACAAAAGTAAATCAATTAAATTTAGTTTCTACTTTTGATTTTAGAGAAACTTTTAATTAAAGTTATGTTAGAATATTATACAAGATTACGCTTCTCACCTTTAATTAATTTTGACTAATTACAATCGCATCTTCCATATTGGATTTAAAAGAAAAGTGGAGTTTAATGGCAAAAATAATTTAAAAACACAATTTTATAAAATTACATATCACGAACTTTTCCACTAAATATTGGCTCAGTACTTTTGTCTCTACAATATCTATAGATATCTGAGCTGCAATTAACAAACAATTACTATAACTTTTATAAAATAAATAAATACAGAAATTATAATATATTTTGATATTATAAGTCTGTGATAATTAATCCCCCATCCCCTATTGCGTATATGAATTTTCAGATGCTACATTTATTAATTTTATTTTGCATGTTTAAATTCAGATATTTATGCCAATATCTTCGTTCACAAATATGTTAGTTAATAATACTCAAACAAAAGGATACAAACAAATGTGTTAGTGAGTGGAATATGTATGCAAGAATAGAGTTTGAATTTAGGTTGGTAGCAGAAGATTGGAAGTGGGCTGTGAAGCGCAATCTGAATCTCAGATTCCGCTTCAATATATATATATGAAAAACAAAAACAAGTTTTATATACGTGAACTTGCTATCGCTTGTATTTATGATCAATAGATGGAGCTTTACCAAGACCTCCAAAACGAAAGAGACAGTGATTTCTGACTCTGACATTTAGGTAAACAAAAATACGCTTGTTTTGGAGGTCTTGGCTCCATCTATTGATATATATATATATAAATATGCACAAACAAACAAACTTTCCATAATTCATTTCAAACAATATCATCCCTTAATATCAAATAAATCTTCTCAAGTGAATATCACACTAAAGGCAGAAACATATATTATATACAAACAAACAAACTTTCCATAATTCATTTTAAGTACCATCTTCCCTTAATATCAAAAGATTGATATTAAGGATATGGAAAGTTTGTTTGTTTGTATATATATATTATAATGATCCAAAAGAAAGTGGAGATCGAATATAACCACAATCTACGATATCTGCACTACAAGGGCGCCATCTAGGCATTCGAACCTAGAAAAAATTATAAAGTAGGCAGATACGCGCTGTTAAGATTCCACTTTATTTAAATATTCAGATCATTAGCCCATTGTCACTAGCTCATGGAGATGCAGAGATAATAAATAACTTGTTTAATTGCATCTTAAATATATATACAAAAAATAAAAGCCACTGCCAGTAAATAACAAACAAATATTTATTTACACACATATAAATTATGAATCATTTTAAATTTTGAGAAATAAATTTAACATGTTCGATTTTTATATTAACTTTTAATTTTACATTTAAATAGTTTGCAATAATGAGTTTAATATTTATTTAGAGAGTCAAGTATGAATAGACTATATAGATTGTATTTGAAAAGAAAAGTGTTCTATCCCTTATTTAACCTTAGGCCAAAAAGTTCGCAGCCAAACCAACGTCAATCTATCGGATATATCGATGTATTCAATGCAGCATGAATACAACAACACAAAATACTATACTGTCAGGAATGTTTATCTGAACAGTAAGTAGAGTTAGAGAAGACATTGTCTCTCAACCAACAGGAATGCTACACCTGTTGGCAAGCAGAACAATAAACAAAAAACTCCATAGGAATAGACTGCGGTCCTTTTTGCCGACTTAAATCCCATCCATAGGCACACAGAAGGTGTGTGGCGTATATATGCAATCCTGCCCATAGCGGATCTCCTGCTACATTTACTAATTATATCAATACATCTAATCCATTGACCCAATTTAACTGTGAAACAAATAACCTAAGATTACCCTTCCTTAAACTATATATATAACTTTACAAATCTATACAGCCATTCATGCCCAACTTAAATTTAACCTTTAGATACATTCGCACAGATGAATTTTATACAATTTGTTTTATAATGTTGAGTATAGATCGGCTGCACAGATTCCATGGTCAAAAACATTTCAAAATAAACACAACTGATCAAAATACAAAATCATCGATAACGTCAATTGCATAGGGAATACAAAAAAACCCAATAGCATTCATCGAAAGATGCCACAGTGACATTGATGACTTATATATTCCAATTGACTATGAAACAGCAACATAATTAACCGCTAACAAATCTATGCAATGTCTATACCCAACTTAAATTTCCTCATTTAAAATTTAAACAATAAATATTAATATAAATAAAATAATAAATGGAAATGATTTTTGTCAAATGCAAAATATATAAAATTAAACATTATTAATTGACTACAAACTTACAAAAATCAGATAAGGGTCCACTTTAACATTTAAGTTGGTTTTTTTATTAAATTTGTCAAACCCTGGCGAAAGTTCTTAATTATTCTTTTTTTTTATGATTTTAAAAATTGTTTAGTTCATACAGCTTTCGGTAGAAGAGTCCAGGTTTCTGTTGGAAATTCCCCCAAAGACTTTCATGGAAGACCGTTCTGATATTCTGGAGGTAGCCTTAGCTGGTTCATTCTGGAATCACAGTCTTTTCCTTTTTAAAATAAGTGAAAGAGAACGATATGTGCATCCCATCGTTTGTCTCACCAAATCAAGTTGGAACTCACTGGAACTCAATATTTTTCTTTTTATAGTCCACCTATGGATTCCATGAACAAAAACGTCACTGAACCATTTTTTTGTTATGGTCCGGGCCTTTATTTGCTTTCATTGGTCGAGCTAAAATCTCTTTATTCTCATCTATTTTTCATCTGACTTTTTAATTACACAGCTTTTGGATAATTAATAAACAATCATTTCCATTTACAAAAATATTTTATCTTTAAATCTTGTACTTTTTTTATAAAAAAAAGTACGTTCAAATACTTATTTATTTGTTTTTTAAAAAAATATTTTTAAAGTTTTGAATCTGTGTGAATATATATGTTTAACAAACATTTTAATTTTAGCGTTTAGTTTTTTTTTTTAATAGATTTTATTTTTATTTGCGAACTTTAAGATTTTATTTTAAATTAATGTAATGGCATATTTATATACTGTTACAATATATATATACATATATATATATATATATATATATATATATATATATATTGTGAATGTTCAAATTGATGATCCAGGTATATATATATAAAAAAAAAATAATAATAAACAATTCAGTACAATATAAGTTTAACTAAATAGGATTGATATTATTTTATATATTTCATATATGAATGCAGTCACCATAGTAACATTATTACATACAGTTCAATGTTTTTTTTTTATGTTGAGTATATGTGTTTATAAATTAATTTAAAAAAAAATATATTATTAAAAAAAAAATATAGATATGTGTAAATTATTGATGTTTATCAATAATTTAAAAGGTTATTATATCAATTTTGTATTTTGGTTTGTAAAATAATAAAAAAATTGTAATCGAATTTGGATTTAATCTTCATGTATCTTTTTATCCGAACTTACCCATAACCGCGCCAAAACAACTATAAGAAAATTGATAGAATTGAGTTTTAATTGAGTAATTTTGTGTGGTCGTCAAGATACGAAAAACGTCAGAAAGAGAACATATAAAAAGGACGCGACAGAATATAACAGGACTCTTTATCATTTTGCAATAGTAAAGGATAGATCTATTTTCTGTGTCTTAACAAATAAATTTTTTTCAATATTTTTTTTTTGTATGTAAAACCATAAAACATGGAAAAATAGTGGAATTATCTGCCCGTTCAATCATTTAGCGGGCAGTTGCGAAAAGGGCCTCCGGGGAAAGCGGCAGCAAAGTAAAAAAAAAAAAAAAAACCTATGAAGTAAAGGAAAATGCTTTATAAATAAAATGGATTTGCGTAAATATCGTCTCACGAATAAAGAAACAAGACCCACTGGATCAATTCACATCATAATAGGGATAATCAAAGTGCACTCACCTCTTCGGACGAAAAAAAGAAAACTTTTAATGAAGTATTGTAAAGTTTACGATTATTATTTCTGACGGAGAAACTTCTCTTTACACTATAACTGAAGTCAATCGATAGACCAATAAATAGTGAACGAACAGACTTATATATATATGGTATGATTTTTTTTTTATATAAAATGTACGTGTGTTAATTTTTTTTATATGTAATAAAAAGGGAATGATTTTTTTTTTAATTATCTCTAAAAGTAATATAATTTATTAAATGAAAATGATCGGAAAGACTCAAATATATTTATTATTTCATATTCATTTATCCGTAATTATTTTGATAAACAAATAGATTTTGATACCCTCCTATTTCACATTTTGGTATCGGTTATATGTAAAAATTTTTTTAGTAAAATATCTAGGAGCCTTTCCCGTCATTTACTCATTCATTTTTTTTTTGTCGTTATCGTTATTGCAACACATATATAGAGATACACATAGCAATTTGATCATTTTATTTAGTCAACCAATCTAAAAATATAAAGTCATTTCGGATGTATTTTATCATTAATATTGCCAATTTTCTTTTCTATAATCTAATAAATTGAGTTAATTTAAATATCAAGACTAGTTTAATTATTTTGTTTTATTTGGATTGCGTAAGACGGCGTAGCTATTTAAGTAACAGGATTCAAACTCAGCTTGGTAAGCGAATTGGAATATAAGATAAGGTATGTTTTGCTTATTAGTATTTTATTTTGTTTCTATATGAATTTCATATTTATATTTGCATTCGAATATTATATATACATATTATCATTTATCTTAGTTAATATTACAAAGTCAATCATTTCATGTTTGTCTGATTCCGTCATAAAAATCTAAATAGATTATACTTTATCGTTTGGTTCAGAATAATTCGTCTTGGATATTTTTCTTAAACTCCTATAAAATGAAGAGAATAAACTTCATTGACCGATTTAATTGAATATTATTTTAATTTATATAAATATCAAATATAATCATATGTTTTAATTGTTGCCAATCAATTTTTATTCAATTGTTTAAAATTTTCAAACAAGTTGTATTAATACTCACAGGTGAATAAACATCCAATAGAAGCTCGATATATCTTTTATGTAATGTGGTTGGACATTGTAAAGTTAGAGATGAGCTAATAGAGTGTTGATATTAAACTCCAGTGAAGTATTCTATTTTAAAACCTAAACGAAGCACTAATTAAGCATCATTTTATTGGAAGATATTTGTGAGTTATTTATAAATTATTTTGTAGCTTCTTAGTAAACCATCGACGTCTATTAATTTGTTTAAACATTTAAGTGAGTGTATAAATTTTCAAAGTGTTTATAAAATTATAATAAAACCAGTTGATACCCACAGAAAATTATTAATTAGAGATTGAAGTAGAAAGAATTGTATATCGCTTATTGACACGAGTGTTTATCTTTCTATTTAGCGTTTATTAAAATAGATATATGTATATTTGGGTTCAAGTATTATTTTGTTTTGTTGTTTAAATAATGTCTATATGTAAACAAATGTTTTGTAAAGTACTATTACAGGTACTTAGAAGCTTATCCATTAAGTTAAAAAGGCAGCATCTTTAAATAATAAAGTAGATTTAAATTACTATAACAGTAACAGGCTAATAAAATATATATATTGGAATCTATGTTAGTTATTAATTGGATTTGGTTTTGATTAGATTGCCAATCAAGTAGTTAGCCTAATCCTATATTATTGTTTAGGGCAATAGTAGTTGGTTTCACTGCTCTTTGCAATTTATGTTGTAATTGTGATGGATTTGTTGATGTCTGGAGCAGATAGTCTCATTATTTCTTCATTTCACATATAACTTAAGTAAATTAAACTTTAAGAGAGATTATTTGTGCTTTGTGATGGTTTATTACATAACGGCGACCCGATTGAGCTAGACCAGATTAATTTAAATTAGATTTTTAGATTTTTTTTATCAGATCAGATTGATCATCCTAACCATCACCTTCATCCATCAATTCAATCAGTTACAAATTGGCACCAACATTTTGGGCCTTCTTTCTTCAATTTAAATGGAATACAGCATTCAACAATTCCGACGGTTACAAAATGGCGCGCCAACTCGGGCCGAAATAACCAATTAAAGACCCAAGTTTGAGTCTCATATAGATGCTAAAACATGGTATTATTTTTATATGCATTGGTGGAGTTATATAGCTGATTATATTGTGTCATAGGTTTAAATAAGATATTAAAATATTTGTTGTTGTCGTTCTTTGGGGATTTTGTTCGCAGCTGCAGGATTGAACGGATAGATATGTTTTATGTAAGAATAAATAAAAGTAAAGTATTTCGCAATTTATTTAAAATAGAGATATTATATTTGACATAAATAGAAAATAAAAATGGAAAGCAATAAGAAAGAAAAATTATCAAAACCTGAAGGAGATTTGTATCCAATTCTAAAAGAATTAATGGAAAAGATGGGTGATATGAAAAGTGATATAAATGATATGAAAAGTGATATAAATAAAAAATTTTGTGATATGAATAGTGAAATAAATAATAAATTTTGTGATATGAATAGTGAAATAAATAATAAATTTAGTGACATGAGTAGAGATAATCAAATGTTAAGAGAAGACATGAATAATAAACTGGGTGATATGATTAAAGAAAATAAAGAACTTAGAGAGGAGGTAAATATTAAAATTGGCTTATGCAAAATCGAGCTAAATGCTACTAATGCCAAGTTTGATGAATTTAAGCATAACTTAGATACTCGGTTGAAAGAATCCACTGATAAATATAATAGTAGGTTCGACGAATTGAGTGACCATATACAGAAGTCAC
This sequence comes from Epiperipatus broadwayi, assembly GCA_028023455.1. Lineage (NCBI taxonomy): Eukaryota > Metazoa > Onychophora > Udeonychophora > Euonychophora > Peripatidae > Epiperipatus > Epiperipatus broadwayi. The sequence continues at coordinate 707,966 of JAQFVV010012506.1, read as the reverse complement.
AAGAACACATAGATGTCAGGCTTAACATTTTAGAAGCCGAAGTTAAAAGTTGTAAAATTAAATATCAAAGTTTGGAGGGAAAATGTTTTAAAATTGAACAGACTTATGTAGATACCCAGAAAGCAACCGCATTGGAGATAAGTGATATTAAAAAGGAGCTAAGAGATATTCAGACCAATATGAAGGTAAAATGTAACGAAGCAAAAATAATAAATTACAAAACGTTAGAACAGGTGCCTTTAGGAAAAGTAAAGATGATAAAAAAATTTGAAAAGGTAAAAATAGATTGTTCTAATGATTCAGTAAAAATAAAGTATATTGATGAACAGAATAATTTAGATAAGAAACTTTCAAATGTTGAGCTGTTACAACCAAATAAAAACATAAAGACTGAGGTTAGTCAGAAAATGATAGATGAAGCATTGTTAATAAATAAATTTAAATCCAAAGGAGTTGAAAATTTGAAAGGTAACTTAAGAAATTATATAGAGTGCAAACAAGTAACACGAAGATTTAAAAGTATGTATCATACTGCAAAGGAAAGGTGGAAAATAAGTATGGAAGAAGATATGTCCATAATAATGCAGTCAGATAACATTTATTATAGAAAGTATGTTAAGCAGTTATTTCAAGGAGAACTTTGTGATAGTACAGTAAAAGGGAAGGAAGATGAACCCTTTGAAAAATGGAGTAAGAGTTTGTTGCTTGAGAAAACTTATAGTAAGTATAACTATACAGTAGATAATAATGTTCATAGTAACATTTCTCTGTTATTTTGTTCAGAAATATTGAGAGTAGTTGAAAAGTACATGGAGAGAGGAAAAGACCAATATTGATTTGATAAATTTAGATGGCATGATTTCCTCCCTGACCCATGATTTGACTAATGGATTAATGAATTTGTGTATGACTGGAAAATAAAAGAATTTATATAAGAACATATTTATTTGAAGTAGAGCCAAATCAGTGACCCGCAGAATTATAAGTTCAAAAAGTTTTTGAATATATATGAGGGACCATTCCAAATAAAAAGAAAAGTGGGGGAGAATGCATTTCTCATAGAAACCCCAGAAGGTGAAAAAGGTACCTTCAATGCCCGAAGCTTAAAGCCAGCAGCACCACCCAATTAAATAAAAAGACATTCACTAAAGTAACTTTATTAGTATGTCTTATGATATTTATTATTATGACCAAAAGTCATTAGTAATAGTGTAGATACACATATGAAAGACTAAAAAAAAAAAAAAAAGTAGAGTGAGAAATATTTATAGTCAAAGTACTTTTGAAAATTTTCATTGTATAGTATGCAAGTACTGTTTAAAATTAAACCTTGTGGAATTGACTGATGATGGTGAATGTGTTATTTAATGCATTAGAGATGTAGAGTGTAAGATTTTAATGTCTGTGCTGTTTGTAAATTGTAAATATTTGTATAGTTAAGTCTTTTCTTTGAGGAAGTTGACAGAACTATAGATGTGTGTTGTGGCTCATAACTCTATATAAGATTATATTGAAGTCTGAAGTCGACAGATGTCCCAGACTTATTATTATTCATTGGCAGGTAGGAAGAAATCCTTGATGGCAGGATTTATCTTTTAATATGAGTTATAATTTTAAAGAGAAATGTTTAGTAGTTTCCCTAACCTGTATAAAATAAAGCTATTCAAACATAAATGTCCCTGATTAGCATCAATGTAGAGCACAGCTTAGTTTGTAAAGTAGTTGTCAGATCCTCCAGAAATTAAAATTAGATTTAATTGACATTTAATCAGTTTACTTTAGTATTAGAAGTGATTTAAAAATGGGATATCTCTATTGTTTTGAATCTCCAGCTCACTGTATGAGTTAAGTTTCATTTGTTTAGATTATTTTATAGGAAAAATGACTTTAAAGGTTGATATTTTCAATGTCCAAAGCAGGAATTGAATAAATATAAGATATTAAATAACTAAAGTTACATTCTCATTTTATGACAATATTGAATGTTTAAAATTTAGGCCCATAGTAGTGTCACTGAAGTGAACTACAGATATGTCTAAAGAAAATAATAATAAAAGCTATTGTTGAGTTTTAAGAAAATAAAACCGTGAATATGTATATATTTTAACAATGCAATGAAAATATATGATTATTAGAGAGTAACTAATAATATTTGGCTTATAAATGAATTTTGTTCCATAATATATTTGGCTTGTATGAAGCAAATACTAAATGATTTTCTTGTTTGACTCTAATTTTAGAGCATTGTTGTCCAGAAAGTTGCAGAGAGGAATATAAAGATGTAATAATTTGATTGTGAAATTCAAAAAAAAAAAAATATATACATATAGGTGAACTAATTAGTCAAGCATAAATGGAATGAACGAATTCCACATTGCTTCTATGAGAATAAGATATTTTAAATTTTTTTTTACTAACATTTCAAATGATATTAAAATCAAGACAGATGGAAATGATAGACGTTTATCTGTGCAGAAATTAAAATGTTTAATGATTTTAGAGAGGGAAAGAAAAAAAAGTGTCGTTATTTTTTTTTTTTTCTGTAGAGGGGAGATGTTGTGAATGTTCAAATTGATGATCCAGGTATATATATATATAAAAAAATAATAATAAACAATTCAGTACAATTTAAGTTTAACTAAATAGGATTGATATTATTTTATATATTTCATATATGAATGCAGTCACCATAGTAACATTATTATATACAGTTCAATGTTTTTTTTGTGTTGAGTATATGTGTTTATAAATTAATTTTAAAAAAAATATTATTATTAAAAAAATATAGATATGTGTAAATTATTGATGTTTATCAATAATTTAAAAGGTTATTATATCAATTTTGTATTTTGGTTTGTAAAATAATAAAAAAATTGTAATCGAATTTGGATTTAATCTTCATGTATCTTTTTATCCGAACTTACCCATAACCGTGCCAAAACAACTATAAGAAAATTGATAGAATTGAGTTTTTAATTGAGTAATTTTGTGTGGTCGTCAAGATACGAAAAACGTCAGAAAGAGAACATATAAAAAGGACGCGACAGAATATAACAGGACTCTTTATCATTTTGCAATAGTAAAGGATAGATCTATTTTCTGTGTCTTAACAAATAAATTTTTTCAATATTTTTTTTTTGTATGTAAAACCATAAAACATGGAAAAATAGTGGAATTATCTGCCCGTTCAATCATTTAGCGGGCAGTTGCGAAAAGGGTTTCCGGGGAAAGCGGCAGCAAAGTAAAAAAAAAAAAAACCTATGAAGTAAAGGAAAATGCTTTATAAATAAAAAATGGATTTGCGTAAATATCGTCTCACGAATAAAGAAACAAGACCCACTGGATCAATTCACATCATAATAGGGATAATCAAAGTGCACTCACCTCTTCGGACCAAAAAAAAAAAAAACTTTTAGTGAAGTATCATTAAAGTTTGCGATTATTATTTCTGACGGAGAAACTTCTCTTTACACTATAACTGAAGTCAATCAATAGACCAATAAATAGTGAACGAACAGACTTATATATATATATATGGTATGATTTTTTTTTTATATAAAATGTACGTGTGTTAATTTTTTTTATATGTAATAAAAAGGGAATGATTTTTTTTTAATTATCTCTAAAAGTAATATAATTTATTAAATGAAAATGATCGGAAAGACTCAAATATATTTATTATTTCATATTCATTTATCCGTAATTATTTTGATAAACAAATAGATTTTGATACCCTCCTATTTCACATTTTGGTATCGGTTATATGTAAATTTTTTTTTAGTAAAATATCTAGGAGCCTTTCCCGTCATTTACTCATTCATTTTTTTTTTGTCGTTATCGTTATTGCAACACATATATAGAGATACACATAGCAATTTGATCATTTTATTTAGTCAACCAATCTAAAAATATAAAGTCATTTCGGATGTATTTTATCATTAATATTGCCAATTTTCTTTTCTATAATCTAATAAATTGAGTTAATTTAAATATCAAGACTAGTTTAATTATTTTGTTTTATTTGGATTGCGTAAGACGGCGTAGCTATTTAAGTAACAGGATTCAAACTCAGCTTGGTAAGCGAATTGGAATATAAGATAAGGTATGTTTTGCTTATTAGTATTTTATTTTGTTTCTATATGAATTTCATATTTATATTTGCATTCGAATATTATATATACATATTATCATTTATCTTAGTTAATATTACAAAGTCAATCATTTCATGTTTGTCTGATTCCGTCATAAAAATCTAAATAGATTATACTTTATCGTTTGGTTCAGAATAATTCGTCTTGGATATTTTTCTTAAACTCCTATAAAATGAAGAGAATAAACTTCATTGACCGATTTAATTGAATATTATTTTAATTTATATAAATATCAAATATAATCATATGTTTTAATTGTTGCCAATCAATTTTTATTCAATTGTTTAAAATTTTCAAACAAGTTGTATTAATACTCACAGGTGAATAAACATCCAATAGAAGCTCGATATATCTTTTATATAATGTGGTTGGACATTGTAAAGTTAGAGATGAGCTAATAGAGTGTTGATATTAAACTCCAGTGAAGTATTCTATTTTAAAACCTAAACGAAGCACTAATTAAGCATCATTTTATTGGAAGATATTTGTGAGTTATTTATAAATTATTTTGTAGCTTATTAGTAAACCATCGACGTCTATTAATTTGTTTAAACATTTAAGTGAGTGTATAAATTTTCAAAGTGTTTATAAAATTATAATAAAACCAGTTGATACCCACAGAAAATTATTAATTAGAGATTGAAGTAGAAAGAATTGTATATCGCTTATTGACACGAGTGTTTATCTTTCTATTTAGCGTTTATTAAAATAGATATATGTATATTTGGGTTCAAGTATTATTTTGTTTTGTTGTTTAAATAATGTCTATATGTAAACAAATGTTTTGTAAAGTACTATTACAGGTACTTAGAAGCTTATCCATTAAGTTAAAAAGGCAGCATCTTTAAATAATAAAGTAGATTTAAATTACTATAACAGTAACAGGCTAATAAAATATATATATATTGGAATCTATGTTAGTTATTAATTGGACTTGGTTTTGATTAGATTGCCAATCTAGTAGTTAGCCTAATCCTATATTATTGTTTAGGGCAATAGTAGTTGGTTTCACTGCTCTTTGCAATTTATGTTGTAATTGTGATGGATTTGTTGATGTCTGGAGCAGATAGTCTCATTATTTCTTCATTTCACATATAACTTAAGTAAATTAAACTTTAAGAGAGATTATTTGTGCTTTGTGATGGTTTATTACATAACGGCGACCCGATTGAGCTAGACCAGATTAATTTAAATTAGATTTTTAGATTTTTTTATCAGATCAGATTGATCATCCTAACCATCACCTTCATCCATCAATTCAATCAGTTACAAATTGGCACCAACATTTTGGGCCTTCTTTCTTCAATTTAAATGGAATACAGCATTCAACAATTCCGACGGTTACAATATATATATATATATATATGTTTCTGCCTTTAGTTTGATTTTCACTTGAGAAGATTTATTTGTAGTAGATGAAACCATGGTCGTGTAAGGAATTTGGTAAAAATTTTGAATTTTATCTAATATTGTATTGTTTTATGGTTTTGCATTTTATTTATTACTAGTATAGTGTTAGGCAGTTTTGATTTTCTAATTTCATATATATATATATATATATTGTAATGGTCAGAATCATCTATCTCACTAATACTCTGCAGAATTCAAACCCAAACATGAAACTGAACACTCTAGGAGGGGTTGCCTTCTAGATATACTAAGTTCGAATCTAAAATCTAAATTCCACAGCACCACCAACATGATAACGCCTCTGATGCTACTAATAATATATCCCTTTACTGGTGCCTGGTGGTCAGGGAGAAACAAAGACACTCTATACTAAAATAAGTTTGGGTTGCTAATTTACATCTATGGATTGTACAAAAGAAATGTATAAAATAGATAGATAGACCAAGACAGTGATAGGGATCAATAAAACAAAAGATCAAAATTAGTTTTAAAAGATTTATTTAGATAAAGAGATATGTATATAACACCACTGTCTGCTTATATGAGACAGGGACACTTACTAAAATGGCTGTTAGCATAACATTCCATAAAATTACAGAAAAGGTTGTTAATAATATATAGCTTATCCCTTGGCTAATATAGTATTATGATAATATGCTTAAAAGAGATGGGAACATATGGGAGGTGCTTTGAGTAACTTTGAAGTATAATAAAACATCTCAATATTAAGGTTTATAGAATAATTATCTTCTTGATTTCGAGAATAGCACAGACCAAAACTTACTAAGCGATAAAGTAGGGATGTGATCAAGGCATTATTTATAATTATAATTAAATTTATATTGGGAGGTCGGTATTGCTAATAATGAATTTATTAAAGGATGGAGGGTGTGATACATCTATATCATGAATGCTTTGTAAAATATAAGTAAAATAATGTAAATATTTGAAATGACTATGGAGGGCATCTCGCCACTGACCCATAGGAATGTGTTGTCATGGACAGTCGAAGTCTGGACTCATCCAAAACTTAGCAACTGGGTGACAGCTACGTATAACTCCCAGGTGTGACATTCAAGTACACACTCTGCCTGCGAACTGCAGGAAGTGAAAGGGGAATGGACTTGGCCATTTAAAATCCTTGGAAAGAAACAAAGCGGTTTCAACAACCAATTCATTTACCAGCAATACTCGACTAATATATGTAAAACATACAAAATGGGTTTACTTGGATTGAAAAAATGCCCAATCAAATCCCCAGAAATTTATTTAAAAGGGTCCATCCATTCTCGACATTAATTATGAACTTTGAAATTAAAGCACAATATTTTAAAATAGAAAAATGCATGCTTGTGGGTTTGAAAAGAAAGCATAGATTTATTTACACAATCATGCATTTGGTACACATTTAATTATTGACCACACACATACTCTCATAATAGGTTAAAATTGATAAAATGTTGATTTTAAACTATTTAATTACTATACATATTAATGAAGATTAGAATAGCCCCCGAACGAGTGATTCATGAGATAATAAAAATGGGGATTTTATAAATTTAAGGTGCCTTAATATCGGAATCTTGCTTTCAACAAGGGAATAATTCATTCGGTCAAAGCATATTCTGACACACTATCATAATAAAATAAAAGAAAGATTAATAAATAGAAAATATTAACCTAAGGATAGAGAGCAAAATTATTGATTATTAGAACATGTTAAAGGAATACATAATAAAGTCAAGTAAAATGGAAAAACAATTTAAAATAGCTATAGCATATTAGTTATAGAAATCACAAAAGATTTTGGGTTAATGTTGGGTTACTTCTGGAGAAGCATTTGCAGGTAGATTGATGGTTGGCAGGTTTTATACAATTCAGCAGCAAAATCTAGTATTGTTTATATTCAGCAGCAGCAGCAGTTTCAGGGTTCCTAATGTGATAGCTTTCAATGGTATAGAGCAGCGGCCGGCTCTACTCTGTCATTTCAGGATTAGCAATTTTGAAGGCTGGGTGGTTCATAGGTGAGACTGTAGACATGGTAAATTGATTTGAAGAAGAAAAATCAGCTTCAAATTTAAGTTTGCAGGCACGTGGCTGGAAAATCTCAGGACAATATACTTTAGAATCACTAGAAAATTTGCTGGAATATTACTAGAAACATTTGCTGAAATATCACTAGAATGAAGAATAAAAGAAAACCCTCCTTTTTATAGTCAAATTGCACAATACAACTGCCTTGGAGCATTACAAAAATATTTCAGACTTTGCTTACTTATCAGCTATAATCAATCCTATCTGAATGTCTAAAAGAATTCAACAAAATTTTAATTAATTTCTATTGTTAATTTCCTTGTTGACATTTAATTAAAATAATGTTTACTAATTGAAAGAAAACCTTAAGTGGACATCTGGTGTATATTTTAGATAAGCTTCTATAACATTAAATAATTAAAACTATTGTTCCTACCAGCCCTCATTTATTTTAACAGAAATATTTGGCATGACTTTTATTAAATCTAAAAGAAAATTATTTTACTTATTAAATTTCAATATTTGAATCTATTTACTAAACGAATATGAATTTTATTTTAAATCAAAAAATATATTACGACTGTAATATATTTTGTAAACAGATTCAAACAAAATAATTTTAAATGACAATTTATAATCTTAACATAAGTTTTAAATACATATGACAGTGTGTGTGCAATTACGACCTATATAACCTACTTTTAAATAAATCTCAATTATGTGAACATACACATAATCCATAACATTTTATTTATTTGGGCATGAGTTATACTTATATCTATAACATGAGCATTGTACTCGTGGTTTAAAATTGGGCAGGATTTTCATCATATAAGTGTATTGCAGACACACTATGATACACTGGGGTTCAAACTAAGGTATGAGGGTACGAAAAAGATGAGAAAAGGTGAAACAAAGATCGGCAAAGCAGATCTTACTGTTTCACATTCCCTCAGTGATGGAACAAAAAAAAATGTAAAAAAAAAAGATCTTACAACAGGTGTCCACCTATGAAGCCTGCATAAAAAAAATTTACAAGATAACCCATATATCATACAATGATGGAACAAAACTGAATTATATACCCGAATCATATAAAAAATAATCTATCAACTAGTGAACATTTTCTCTATTATCTCCCCCTTCAACAATTGTTTATTTAACATTTCGAGTTTGATAGTTTAACATTGGTTTGAAATCCGATCTCCCTTTTCATTTATCCTGTGAACGTGTCCATTTCTTCTTGTCTTTTTATATATAAAACCTACTATAGTCCTGGATCTGGTGGGTGATAACTGCCTTTATAATTTGATGACTGCAGTCTCGGATTATCAGGCCTCTTTATCTTGTCTGGCAGTTCTTTAGCCCAGGGACTGAAATCCAGAGTGGTTAAGAATTCGGCCATTTTCTCCACATCTTTGATTCTGCTGCCTGCCATCAGCTGTTGTATCAGTAATGGCATATTCTGTTGAATGGTATGTATAATATGAGTATCAGAAAATGCAAACATGCTAAGTGATCGAAGGTGGTTGAACTGGTGAATAAAAAATTATGTGTGATTCCTTGATCGCTCTGTACTTCACCTGGCAAATGGTATTTAGAATCCCGCTCTGCTGATCCTCACTCCAATAATATTTTAATAACATGTTACCATAATTTGCAAAGTTACTCAGTTTTTTCACCAACATGCCCCACCAATCTTTTGCATAGCCATATAAATGATGGCTAGCAATGGCAGTCTGTTCATATGGATCCATTTTATAAAATTGAAAGAAATCCCGCAGGCTATCCAGGTGTGGGTGGGGACTTTCTCCTATTTCTCCTCAAAATATTTTAATGGTTATTATCTTCACAAGTTGGGTTTGAACCCCGATGTCTGGAATTAAGGTCCTGTGGATTGTATCTATCCCACCACTGTGCACTTGATGAGGTGGTAGATTATCATTAGGGGGTCTGACACCTTTGGTTTAGGTCCACTGTTTCATTGATACTGTTGATATCATCAGCTTCTGTTTTCGGTATCAGGACTTCATTGTCCATGTATTGTACTGATTTTGGCTCCATTTGATCTCGGCATTTTCTCATATTTTTCAGTTTTCTGGGCAGTATTTTTCCATTTTCCTTTGGAGAACCCTGTGTCCCTCTCTCACTTGTGCCAATTCATCGAGGAGCTGCCTGTTAAAATTTTTATACTTATCCTCTCTTTTTCAGGATTCCTCTTCATGCTTTCTTGCTCTCTCTTCACTTCTCCTAAACAATTCCTCCAGAAATTTTAGATTGAAATCTCCTGGCTCGGTTGCTGGAAAGGTCTCATAACTATTGGAGGAGATTCAAGAAATCCAGATGGGTCCAGTTTTTGTTCATCATAGTTGTTCCCCATTGTATCCATGATCTTGGATGATGATGATGATGATATTTTTTTATTATATTTTATCCTAACTTTCTTTTTGAATGACTTGGTGTACCTTTTAAACACAATGTACAGCAATTTTAAACTTTGTTGTTATCTCTATTTTATTTATCAAATAAACAGCACTGATAAAAAAAGCACTTTTAAACTGTTTTACGGTTGAACTCATGCTAGATCTAATGCAGTTAAAGTACTATTGTTATTATATTTATTCCTTGTTTTAACTCTGTGATTATTTTTACATTTAATTACAAATTTTATCAATGGCTAATTGGCTATCTCCCTCTTGATTCTTTTGGCCTAATTGCTGCTTTTATGTTTATCACTAAACCCTGACTACTTCCCTTTTACTACTGCTAAAATTTCATGTTTAAATCTGCTGCTAACATATATATATATATTTTACTGCCCGTATATATAGAAAATTTCTTAAATGCTGCCTGTCAAATTATTTCGCTACATATATTTTTTTTTAAAATGCATGCAATTTTATTTATATATATAAACATTCGCTAGATCCAAGTATATCTATTTCATTCCCTCTTATTTAAGATTAACATACATATATATTTTTACATTATAATTATTGATCCAGTTCACATCTCATTATTTGGTCTAAGAAAAATTTATACACGTTGAAAAAAAAAACAAATTACATACAAAACAAAATTTAGCTGGTGACAAAATTTATTTTAGAAGTAACTCCATTTAGTGAAGTTACCTCCAGGTGCCTTGCCACCAGCTAAAAATATCCATAGACTGTTAGCTTCCCAAAAATTAATTTTAAATTACTATTCCATTTAAATGTTGGCCTTCATTAAAACATTTGCATTTTTATTGATTAAAATTTTTTATTTATAATTACATTTCTGAATTCCATACGATAGCCTATTATATCTAGGTCATTACTGAACAAAATTATTTTATGCTATCTTGCGCGTTGAGCCAATAAAACTTTATTTTGACAGAAAACAAATTTGAAATACACAGATTGTCACAATATTCACTTGGGACAATGTTTCAGTACTTTATGCCATGCATACATAGCATGTTTTAAGTGAAACAATAAATACAAATAGCTCATATCACACTATAGCAAATTTGGACAGGTTTAGATTATATAGTATACGTAATTGAATGCCTGAGTCAAACAAAATATATTAAATATATATGCAAAATAAACAATATAGATAATATAGAGTTTGAAAAATATTATATATATCAAAACATAAGGGATTTGGGTGATTAAATACGAACAAAATGCTAAATTAAGCTACAGGTATGTGGGTGTTTAAATAATTAAGATCTACAGGGATGTGGGTGTTTAAATAATCAAGGCCTCACATTTGGGCAAGCCATGGACCTGGGGAAAAAAATGCTATGTAACAGTCATAGTTGTCTATCTTACTAACACACTGCATAATTCAAACCCCAAACACGAAACTGAACACTCTAGAAGAGGTTGCCTTCTAGATTAAAGTCTAAATTCCACACCACCACCTATGTGATAATGCCTCTGATGCTACTAATAATATATCCCTTTGCCGGTGCCTGGTGGTCAGGGAGAAACAACGAGACTCTATACAGAGATAAGTTTGGGTTGCTAATTTACATCTATGGATTGTCCAAAAGAAATGTATAAAATACATAGATAGACCAAGATAGTGATAGAGATCAATAACACAAAAGATCAAAATTAGTTTTAAAAGATTTATTTAGATAGAGAGATATTATATAATGCCACTGTCTGCTTATATGAGACAGGGATACTTACTAAAATGGCTGTTAGCATAACATTCCATAAAATTACAGAAAAGGTTGTTAAGAATATATAGTCTATCCCTCGGCTAATATAGTATTATGATAATATGCTTAAAAAAGATGGGAACATAAGTGAGGTGCTTTGAGTAACTTTGAAGTTTAATAAAACATTTGAATATTATGTTTTATAGAATACTTCTTGATTTCAAGAATAGCACAGACCAAAACTTACTAAGCGATAAAGTAGGGATGTGATCAAGGCATTATTTATAATTATAATTATATTTATATTGGGAGGTTTAATAATGAATTTATTAAAGGATGGAGGGTGTGATACATTTATATCATGAATGCTTTGTAAAATATAAGTAAAATAATAGTAAATATTTGAAATGACTATGGAGGGCATCTCACCGCTGTTCCGTAGGAATGTGTTGTCATGGACAGTCGAAGTCTGGACTCATCCAAAACTTAGCAGCTGCATCTAACTCCCAGGTGTGACATTTGAGTACACCCTCTGCCTGGGAACCACAGAAAGTGAAAGAAGAATGGACTTGGCCATTTAAAATCCTTGTAAAGAAACAAAGCGGTCTCGACAATGATTTCATTTACCAGAAATACTCAACTAATGTACATAAAACATACAAAATGGGTGTACTTGGATTGAGAAAATGCCCAATCAAATCCCCAGAAATTTATTTAAAAGAGTCCACCCATTCTCGATGTCAATTACGAACTTTGAAATTAAAGAAGAATATTATAAAATAGGAAAATGCATGCTTGCAGGTTTGAAAAGAAAGCATAGATTTATTTATGCAATCATGCATTTGGAACACATTTAATCATTGACCGCACACATACTCTCATAATAGGTTAAAATCGATAAAATGTAGATTTTAAACAATTTAATTATTATTCATATTAACAAAGATTAGAATAGCCCCCGAACGAGTGATTCACGAGAGAATAAAAATGGGGATTTTATAAATTTAAGATGCCTTAATATCGGCATCTTGCTTTCAACAAGGGAATAATTCACTCAGTCAAAGACTATTCTGACATACTATCATAATAAAATAAAAGAAAGATTAATAAATAGAAAATATTAACCCAAGGATAGAGAGCAAAATTATTGATTATTAGAACATGTTAAAGGAGTACATAATAAAGTCAAGTAGAATGAAAAAATTTAAAATAGCTATAGCATATTAGTTATAGGAATCACAAGAGCTCTTGGGTTAATGTTGGGTTACCTCTGGAGAAGCGTTTGCAGGTAGATTGATGGTCAGCAGGTTTTATACAATTCAGCAGCAAAATCTGGTATTGTTCATATTTTGGCAGCAGCAGCAGTTTTGGGGTTCCTTATGTGATAGCTTTCGATGTTATAGAGTAGCGGCTGTCCATTTCTGAGGGGAAAATAGTCTTCTTGCCGGCTCTACTCCGTGATTTCAAGGTTAGCAATTTTGAAGGTTGGATGGTTCATAGGTGAGATTGTAAACATGGTAAATTGATTTGAAAATGAAAACTAAAACTCGGCTTTAAATTTAAGTTTACAGGCACGTGGCTGGGAAATATTAAGACAATATATTTTAGAATCACTAGAAAATTTGCTGGAATATTACTAGAAACATTTGCTGAAATATCACTAGAATGAAGAACAAAAGAAAACTCTTCTTTTTATAGTCAAATTGTACAATACAACTGCCCTGCAGCATTACAAAAATATTTTGGACTTTGCTTACTTATCAGCTGTAATCAATCCTATCCGAATGTCTAAAAGAATTCAACAAAATTTTAATTAATTTTTATTGTTAATTTTCTTGTCGACATTCCAATTACAAATTTGATTTAATTAAAATAACTTTTACTAATTGAAAGAAAACCTTAAGTGGACATCTGCTGTATATTTTAGATAAGCTTCTATAACATTAAATAATTAAAACTATTGTTCCTACCAGCCCTCATTTATTTTAACAGAAATATATGGTGTGACTTTTATTAAATCTAAAAGAAAATTATTTTATTTTTTAAATTTCAATATTTAAATCTATTTACTAAATGAATATAAATTTTATTTTAAATCAAAAAATATATTACGACTGTAATATATTTTGTAAACAGATTCAAACAAAATAATTTTAAATGACAATTTATAATCTTAACATAAGTTTTAAATACATATTACAGTGTGTGCGCAATTACGACTTATATAACCTACTTTTAAATAAATCTAAATTATGTGAACATACACATAATCCATAATATTTTATTTATTTGAGCATGAGTTATACTTATATATATAACATGAGCATTGTACTCGTGGTTTAAATTGGGTGGGATTTTCGGCATATAAATGCATTGCAGACACACTACGATACATTGTGGTTCAAACTAAGGTATGAGGGTAGGAAAAAGGTGAGAAAAGGTGAAACAAAGATCGGCAAAGCAGATCTTACTGTTTCAATATATATATATGTGTGTGTGTGTGTATGTATGTATATTTACTTTCAAAATTAAAACTTTATTTACACTTTAAAGGAGATACTAGAGAAATCAATAATAGCATAAAATTTGGTCAATAAGAAAGTTTCAATGAATACATATAAATGTGGTAAGCAAACCATGTATGTAAAAAATCAAAAGTTGTGTTTGATCAATAACATAGTCTCAATAGCTACATAAGAAACCTATGATAGGCAAATTAATGCAAGTATGAAAGAAACATAAATAAAAATAAAATCAAAGGTTACCCTAATGCCTTAAGGCAGTGTGTCATATGCATAATTTGCTAGGGATATAAAGTAAGTCAAACCTATATATAGGGTTTAGAAATTCCATTGATTAATGACTATCTTGGCCCAAAGGCAAATGAGGACCATAACAATATCTCCAAGTTGATATATAAAAGAGACTATTGAGAATTGTTAATTATGATATATAGGTAAATTAATTACACAGTATGAAACCAATGCAAATTTTATGTATTAAAAACATAGGGGGTATGAAAGATTTACATAGTTAAAGTTTAAATTATTACTAGATGGAAGATAGGATATATTATTCATTCAGTGGATGGGAGAAAGTTCAAATCTTAGCCCTAAGAATTACATGAATTAAGACTATAGCCTCATCTGGGTCCAGGTTTGGTCAGTTTGCCAAGGTTGACAAGTTTGCTTATCCTCATCTTTTATCTTGTAGAGGGACTTGAAAAATTGATTACCCATTGAGACATCACAACCATGATCAAATATCATGCTACATCTGAAAGTCCAAATTGAGAAGTTAATGAAAGTGGCCAGTCTTATTGTTTTGAATTGACCCTTTTTAATTACAGCCTTAAGAGAAATGTTAGCTGGATCATTGCCATTTATCCGGTCTAATGCTATATTTTGAAAGTAAGTCCATGAACCACATTGATTCAGAATGTGGTCAATAGACTCCTGTTTGTTGCATAGGTGGTAAATGGGATTGATGTTGTAACCCCTTTGGTAGTGGAGAAAGGCCCCAATGGGGAGTGCTCCAAGGATGATTTTTATTTAAAAATCGACAAATTTTTGACTCAGTTTGATGAATTTTGTTAATTTGGAAAATCAAGAGATTCCTATAGGGAGTATATTAATGGATTTAGTTTTCTCAGGAAGCATTAATCGATAAACTTTCCAATATAACAATTTCCCCTGCAAAAGGGGACCTGACGACCAGAAATTTTGAATAGTTAGAGATGAAATATTTAGAGATATATAAACAGCATTAAAAACGTCACTGAACCAGATTCCAAATTAATATCAAAGTTTAATTATAATTAATAGTATAAGAAAACAATAATATAAAAGTCCTGTAATGTCATAAGTATAAAACACATGCATAATTATCAAAGTAGTATAATAATTGGTATTTATATAACCAATAAATAATGGGACCATGGAGGAGAAACAATCTACCACAAAAGTCAAAATAAAATAAACATACAGCACTATTGACTAAATAATAATAATATTGGATAAGCTCATGGTTTGAATGCCATATCCACAATAATAAGAATAATAAGGGTAAATAATAATAAATAAGCATTAAGATAAAAGCAATATATTATCAAATTAAGAGGAGACTTCTCGTACTAATTCTTTAAAATATAATAGCTCTTAATATTTAAAGCATATGTCATTAAAGGGTAAGGTTATTTTAATCTCTACTCACAACACATCTTCCAAATACAGTACATCTTATGAGTATTTTACTGTCATAATCAGATTTACCATTAAATTTCTTTGTTAAATAAAGCAAGTTTTTCTTATGTTTTGCCAAATTAACTTTTTTTTTTACAATAATTTTGTTCTGAAGAAAAGTAATTTTTCTAATAATCTTATGTGTAAAAATGAATATCTCAGGGTACATAAAATAAATATTTTAATATTTATAAATTTTATTCCTCTCTTTTTATCTTTGAAGTCTATTAAACAAAAAATGAGATTCTAGTAAAACAAAGCAGTGAGTTGTATTCTTTCCTCTTAAGATAGGTCTCATTTTATTACAATAATAATAACAATTTTAAAATTTAATTGAACATGAAAAAGTATTAACTTAGAATAAAACAATATACTAGGATAGCATTCAGGATATAATGAGAATATAAGGGATTTTATGGCTACTCAAAATATCACACTAATAAATTCTCTTTATATTTTTTCTAAACTAAAATCATGCAATTCTATCATTTGAATTGATAAAAATAAAGTAACCTTCTAAATGGAATAAAGAGATCTTTTAATAATGCAAGGTGATTTTAAAAACAAACACAGTGATCTTTTAAATAAATAAAATTGACTAAAGTTATCTTCTAATATGAATAAATAATTATAATTATTTTAATAAATAAAATAATCTTCTTGAATGTTTTCTCAACATCAGAAATGCAATTTTTAATAAAAATGACTCATGATAAATTCTTAACATTTATGTTCTCTCAATGCACGACAAATAAAGACAATTGTGTAATAAACTTTATGATATTTATGTTTCCGAAAGTATGCAGATGACTAAATTAGTAATAAAAATAACATTTATTAAATATTTAAAAACATTTAAAAGAAAGCAATCTTGCTATTTTACAGTATTATCCAGATGAATTCTTAAGATAATAAACAAAATATAATATGGAGAAAAATTATGACTTCCATTTAAAATGACTAAATAGAAAATAAAAAATATATGACAGTTAATGAAATATTGTACAGTATTGATATTTGAATAAGTTCTCTCATTTAACCAAACCATCATTCCATGTATTTAATACCTTTATCATATATAAACTTACCAATCCATATAATGTAAAGAATGCTGAAGAAGATATATATTGTTTACTGAAACCACATATACTATTTTAAAAATGTAATATTAAATATTTGTCAGATTTATATCTGTAGATGCTGGTCAGGCATAGCTACAAGACTTACACATCAAGACAAACAAATTATACTCAGATAAAGTAAGAGTGCAACTGAAGGTAAAGATGACATTTCTCAGTGTCTACAAAAATATAAGAATTGCCAGGATAAAGTCTTGAATGTACACTAACCATAGTGTTATACCAAAGTACATAAAAACTTCACATTAGATATAATAAGACAAAGGCAAAATAAATGATGGCAAGAACTCAAAAAAGCACCTACATCTGAGAGCAATAAATGAACTAGGAATTTATCACTAACCATAAGATTATGAGAATGGACCTTTAAACAAGAACAATAATAAAGGAATTTGCCTTAATAACGCAATATATGCTTTAATACAAGATAAACAAATTTATATAATTCACAAGAAAAATAATAATATAAGAGAAAGTCTAAGCTACAATCTTTTTAAAACATACATGACAAGATAACAATATACTCAATACAAGAGAGAAAAATAATGTTGCATCTCTTTTAAAAATAACAACTAACTGATGTGTAAAACTGGTAAATTAAAAACTAGTGCTAAACATAGCTTAATAATTTATGGCATAAAAATAAACAATAAAAATATTCATCAGCTTCTATTTTTTTCAGCATTTGCATATTCACTCAAAATAAATAACCTCATAATAGAGACAAATATAACATATTTAAATTGTAGCATTAACAAGATATCAATATTCTGATATTCTATGATAAATATACTTCATAAATGATTTATAAACATTATACCAACTAAAGTCTGTAAAATAATAATGTACATAGCATTTTATAATTTCATAAATACTTATGCTTAAACTTAATAACTATATCCTTTACCAAAAAATAGAAGACAATAAAAGAATGTCCTTCATCTTGATCTTTCTTCCATTTGACAGGATATAGTCACTGAAATACAGTTCTAAAATATATTGTAGAGTTCCAGCTTATTGTAATATAGCATATTTAACTTACATGCACAATATTTCACACAATAAGATTAAGCAAAAATCTTTAAAGATGTTAACACAGATACATATGGTCATTCAAATTGATGCAATATATTTCTTGAATAAAAGCACAAATACAATGCACATATAATATTTTAGTAGAATATATTAAACACATCTTTTGAATGCACTTATTGGTGAGCAATTTTTTTCAAAAGACACATATTTTAATGGAGCATAATTTCAATAATAATAATAATAAAGAAGAGAAAACTGCTAGAATAAATGTAGGATAATAAGTTCATAAATAAACTTTCATACTAATAATTCCAGAGCATTAATATTTTAATAATATGTATAATTCATTCAGACTGTTGATGAAGAGTATTAATTTTAGAAATGGTATTAATAATAATAACTTCAAAAGGCAAGTTTCCATTGACATTTCTGGAATATATCACATTTAAAAGTAGATATTATAATAATAACAAATTTCTATGAAATGGTACAAGTTAATAATTATTTGGGAAAATATATTTCCTTGATTTAGCTTAACATAGATATTCTGTGAGTAAATCATTTTCACATCACTGTTAATAATAATAATTATCATTTAAAGACAATAACTTTTTTAAAAAATTCACTTTTTTAATAAATGAATGTTATCCTTTAAATAAACATCTCATAATAATAACAATGCATGTTATAAGCATTTATTTTATATAGCATATGTTTACAATTGTATACATTCAAATATCAGTCTTTTAAGCTAATTGTACATACACTTTGCGAGTGTTAATAATAAATGAATACTTTCTCACTAATACAAGATATAATATAAAGTGATGGTTCCATCCTCATGCTTTACTTGCCAGTACTTCAGATTTGCTCATATATAAGCATTTGAGTCATAAGAATAAGAGGATTCCTTTTATTCCTGCATAAATACTATATCTTGTACTGGTGAAAAAGTATTCATTTATTATTAACACTCGCAAAGCATATGCACAATTAGCTTAAAAGGCTAATATTTGAATGCATGTTATATAAATTTAAAGTCATTCATTCATAATGCAAGTGTCCAAGTAATATAAGTTTTACAATATATCTATTAATTCAGGTAAAGCATTTATAAATATTTCATAATTACAAAATAGGTTCTGAAATTTGGATTTAAAGTCTTTTCATTTAAAATAAAAAAAAATGTTCTAAATAAAAACTTTTTTTTGATACACAAAAATTTAAAACATTCTTCAAATAAAAGTTGCTTAAAGAATGGTTAAAATAGTTTAAAGTCTTTAGTGATCTCAATGCTTTCTGCATGACTTAGAAATTTAATTTTGTAATATCATCTAGCTATAGTATGGAAATAGAATTAATTAAAAGTTCTTATGAAATAGAAATAATAATGATATTTTTACTAGAATCCATCAAAGTTCTTAATTTCAACAATAATGATTTAATTTCTGTTCAGTTTTCTATTGGATTTTCTATAAAGCAGTCCTATAGTGTAATTTCAAACGCTGGGAGGTTTTATCAGTTTAAGATTGAGTCTGAATGACAGTTAATTTAGTAATTCATTTTTTAAAACTTTAAAACAAAATAAAACTAATTAAAAATAGTTACAACTTGCACAAAAATAATGATTATTTGATTCTTTCTGCAAACAAGTATGTAAACAAGTGCAGGTAAGCAAGAATGTACATGAGTGTTTAGTAGCTTTATTTATAACAAGTCATGTGTTTAATTTTGTTGGATAAAGTTGACGCTTAATTACTCCAAATTTATCTATATTCATTAAAAGTCACAGACTTTTTTAATATCCTAGAAAAATTGCTAAAAATAAATTAATTTTCATATAATATCTATACAGATGCTATAAATAGAGATTGCAAAACAAGCTCTTAACAAGCGTTGAGAATATCCTCAACTCCAGACTGATTTTTGCATCTGGAATCGTCAGTGAGGTTCCAGGATGTTCATTAGATTAAAAATACTAAGACAAGCCCAGCACTTTATCTAATGTATAACTATTGAGAAGAAAATCTGAAATGTTCAGACATCCATATGGCTAAAAATCCAGCTATCTAACTCAAATAGCTTTATGGGACTAAACTAAGTTCAGATACACCATATATTAATAGCCTTAGCAATATAAAATTGCCAAAGCCTTAATAGCAAAAAATAAAATGAGAAAAAAATCAAGTCAGATGTCACATGACTTAATTTTAATAAAGCTTGTATTTACAAATGTTATATATAGAGCTTGCAAAACAAACTCTTAACAAGCTTTAAGAATATCCTCAATTCCAGGCCATATTTTTAATTTAATGAATATCTTGGCACCTTACTGATGATGCCAGAAGCAGAAACAAGTCTTGGGTTGAGTATATCCTCAAAGCTTGTTAAGAGCTTGTTTTGGAAGCTCTATATATAACATTTGTAAATACGAGCTTAATTAAAATTAAGTCATGTAACATCTGACTTGATTTTTTATCATAATATCTAGACAGTTAATTAATTATTATATCATTTTTTAAATAAACATTTTAAAACAAATTATTTAGCAAAAATTGAAATGTATTACAATAAATGAAAAATATTACATAATAAAAAGTACATTATTTTAATAGAACATTATTTTATATTTTTTAACCATTTTTTATTTATTTAAATCATTTAATATCTTAGAATATTTTTAAATTATATTTGTTTTAAATGAAGATATTTAAGAATAACTTGATCATTAAATCAACAAGGAATTTGTTAAGAAATTAAAGCTGTAGCATGGATGCATCCTCATATATATCCTATTATTATTTATTTAATGATTGAGCTTAATTATAAAATTTGATTATTGACTTTTAAAATTATTTATCTTCTTAAATCAACTAAATTTGAGATATTTAAACTATCTTATACTAATTAAAATCATATAATTACTTTTTATTAGTAATTTAAGCATTAGCAAACTAGTCATAAGCAGTTGAACTTACCTTTAAAGTTTATTAGTATTAATTTTAATAAACTCTGATAATTAAACTAAAATAGTTTTAATTTCAATATTTCAAAATTAATCTCATTGGTACTTTTCCTCTATAATAACTTTAAGATTAAATACTCAAAACTTATAAGAGAACTATTTAAGAAATTTAAACATTATAAGCTAACCCTTAAGATTACTTTTTAAAATATAAAAATTATGAATATTCTTCTAAATTAGCTAATCAGATACACAAACACTTAATTATTAAATTGTGATAAAGTTTGCTTTTTAGAATAATTAAACTATTAAAGAATTTTTTAAAAAAATACTATGCTACTAAAAAACTTGATACTCATTTTTAAGACAAATGCTGAAAGTCAAAAAAGATGTATCTCAAATATTTATATTTCAAATAAAAGTACTAAACTCTTATAAGTAAATTAACATTGTGTGTTGTGATATATTCCTAAAAACTAAAAACTATCTTATTACCTTCTCCAATAAAATATGTAACAATCATAAACACTTCCACACCAGTATTCTGTAACAATGGCAAAAAAAAAAAAATCAAACAGTAAATTATATTTTAGATTTTGTAGAATTCAATAAATTGTAAAATATTTAATAAAGAAATATATATATTGTTGAAAGGAGGTTGCCTTGACAACTGTTTGAGTTGGTTGATTGTTATCTATATTGGGATTGTCTAAGTGTTGAATGGTTTCTAATGATTATGTGTGTGTGTGTATATAAGTATTGAAAGATAATGGAATGAATAAAATTTATCAAAAGGTTTATTATCAGAGTACTTTACTTATTAAACTTTTATAATAATTAAATACATGTATAGTTATTTATAGTTTAAGCTATATGTAATTAGAAAAGATTTGAATCCAGACTTTCAAGCTCTCTTTAATTATACACTCTATTTTATACCATTGATACACATGACCACATACATGTGAAAAAGATAAACGATCTTTGATATATATATTTCATGCTGAACCAGCACTCATCACTTATCTCTCTCACACACATATATAATCAGTTTCTTGTTTTATATTAAGATAGAAAATCTTCAAATTTTAATGGACAGGCTTCAATCTTCTTCACTCTCTAACTCTTCAGCCATTCATATCATTGAAAATCTGATGATGGTACGTTTAAAGCCCTTATTTGCCATTTTTTTTGTTATATCATACCTATGTTGACCATAAGTCAATATGCCCCTTTATATATGTGTATTTAAATAGGCTTAAGATCCTATATATGAGGGGTCAGATTGACTTATTATCAACATGGGTATGACACAACAAAAATTGGCAAACAGTGGCTTTTAACATGCTGTCATCAGATTTTCAATGATATTTATAACTGAAGAGTTGGAGAGTGGAGAAGATTGAAGCCTGTCCATTAAAGTTTGAAAAGTTGCTGTCTTAATGTAAACTGAGCACTGATTATGATCTGGACCAACAGATGAGTGCTGGTTCAGCATGAAATACATATATTGGAGTTTATTTATTTTTTGTGCATGTATGTGATCATGGGTATCAGTTGTATAAGATAAAATGGATGACTAAAACAAGCTTGAAAGTCTGGGTTCAAATTTCCTCAAATTACATTTAAACTCTTATAAGTAAATTAAGATGTTGTATTACAAGATATCTCTAAAAACTACAAACTACCTTATTATCTTCTCCAATAAAATATTTAACAATCATAAATACTTTCACACCAGTATTGTATAACAATGAGAAGAAAAAAAACTATATCAAACAGAAAAGTTTTTGCTTTAACATTATTAACAGAGAATAGCGAAACTAAGGAAAATAATGACTAAGACAAATAGTGGTTACCATTTTAAAAATAAGCAAAAAAAAAGGAAATTTCAACATCCAACATAATTATTAATTTATTGTTTGTTCAAAATTTCTAATTTATCATCAAATATGTTTAAATTACATCTTCATTGATAATTTCTTTGTATTCCTCATAAAATTATCTTTCAAACCATATATAATACTTCTTACTTGAGATAATCCATAGCTTCAGAATCTCCTAAATAAATTGCATATGAATTCTTCATTTTTATCTTATACACCAAAAGTTACCAAATCTCAAAGACTTCTATAAGAAAAAAAATTCATGTTAATAAAGATACAAAACAAAACATTTTCAAAAGATGAATATGCATTTATCATCATAGCAATTGACTTCTTGTCTATCTAAAATTAGAAATTGTAGGCAACTGTCTATATCACTAATAAAATGAGTTTCATCTCTTCATTTTATATTTTTTGTATACATCAGTGATGTTTATATTCTTTATGCACACCTGTGATCCTACCTTGTTATATTTATTATCCCACAGAGATATAATTTATTTGCATATAGCTTATTTGCTAACTATAGATATGAATCTAATGTGATGGAAGATGTGACAAAAGTACTAACTCCACAGCATGAGTACCAAGGCATAGGAAAAAATCAGAATTTGATTGTTTACCTGCATACAATTCCATATGGTATATACATAATCATTGTCACTATCACCACACACAAACCATTTGAAATCTCTCTTTTTTGTTTTTAAGTGTTTATATTTTCACATGGTACTATGCCCAATAAATTTTGTGATTGCTTTATCAACTACAACCTTTATGTACATCTCATAATCAGTCTTAAAATTTACATTGCACTGCTCTACAATACCTTAATTTTATATATAAAAATCATTACTTGTTATATAAACACAGACATGCAAGTGCAAACACAAACACACTAATACAAATATAAACATACTAATAATTATTAAACCTCTTGAGAATCATTATTTCTATAAAATAAGGTTGCCTCAAACTTGGATCAGAAACCAAAATTACATGGTGCATAAACTACTTTTATTATATTTAAATACAAATGTATGCACTGTATAATAAAGAGCATAAATGATTTAATATTATATAATTTATAAACTATACAGACATACCAATACAAACACAAACACATTAATAAATTATACCACTTATCAAATAATTAAAAAAAATTAAAATACTATTCAAATAATTAAAAAATAAAAATTGAATACTTATGACCCAATATTCTGATTATGTTTTGCAGGCTTTGAAGTGCAAATTATTGGCACATTTTTAATCCATTTTAGTAATGGGTCTGGCCAATTAAAAATTTCTGTCTTTGTCTTTTCCATGCAAACTAATAAACTGAGCAAAAAAAAAAAAAAATTAAATGAACCTATTAATAAAAATATTAATAAAAAATTCAAATTTTGTCAGATTTCAACATGAGATATGCCAATTGAAGGAGATTTGATGTCCTGCTTGTAGCTTTTACACAATTTTAAAAAGTAAACAAAATTTTAACAAATCAGCTGCTGCCATGCGGCATTCGAGCTACAACCACTTAACCCGCTATATGAAAAAATCATTGTGTGAATATATATATTTATGCATGTGATTTATATAGAAATATCTCATGATTGTAAATACTGTAAACATTGTAAATAATTTTTGTTTTATTTTATTCATATTAGTTGTAATTCTTTGTTATCTGTTTTCTGTCTTTCATTCCAAATTTAGTTGCAATGCACTATGGTTTTTTCCTTTATCAAAGTTAGTAATCTTTCAGCCACTATGCCCAGAGAAACCTGTTGGCCATTTGACCCTCCTTTTCTATTCCCTACCCTACACTTTTTCCCATATTCTTCTCTATCTTGCTCCATCCCATCTCCTTAACATCATCTTTGTCCACTCTATGGCCTTTATATCTAAGTCCCTCTCCTCTTTTTCCAAACCCAACATAAAAACCAAGAAGCACTCTCTGTATAATCACTTTGTTTATGTCTACTCTCCCACACCTTAATTATTTGTATTCTTTCTGCTTGTAAGCATTCACGTTCAATTAGTAGATGCCTAATATTTTCCAAGTCTTCCTTACACAACTTACAGATTAAATTACTCACATTTCTCTATTCATGTGTATATTCCCTTAATGCTAACGATCCTGTTTGAGCCTTAAACAGTAAACTACTTTTCTTGTTATTATTGTAAATTAACTCACACCCAATATTCTGTTTACTTCTATTTATATTTAAACTCTTTTTACTCTCCGTACTAGTTCTCCATCTTTCCAACTCTCTATTTTTTATTAATGCATCTATTCATCTATCCCATTCTTTGCCACTATATTTCTCAACAATCCATCTAATACAATCATCCTCCCTTTTGCATAAGTATACTGACATAAAATCTTTTAAATATATCTTGTTACATGCATGCTCTATGATGGATTGATTGCAAACAGCTTGACAGTTTACTTTAACTCTTGGCCTGGGAAAGTTGGCTTTCATTAGATAGGTAAAGTCTTTCTAATTAAATAATTGTAAATGGATAGCTCCACACATTTAAATATTTCTACTTAAACATCCATTACAAATATTATATATATATATATATATTGTTTTTAATGTTTTAATATATTATAATTT
The DNA here is from genome assembly GCA_028023455.1 of Epiperipatus broadwayi. Classification (NCBI taxonomy): domain Eukaryota; kingdom Metazoa; phylum Onychophora; class Udeonychophora; order Euonychophora; family Peripatidae; genus Epiperipatus; species Epiperipatus broadwayi. The sequence continues at coordinate 682,328 of JAQFVV010012506.1, read as the reverse complement.
GAATCCCTGTCAACTGAATAGAGTTGCTCTAAAAAAGTTTAAGATATGATATATTTAAAAAAGACATCTTAAAAAAATTCCTATAAAGAATGAAAACTGGTTTAATATTTTTAATAAATTTTATATATTTTTAAGTTGTTAATTATCAGTTTTGTTTAAGAGTAATTAAATTTTAACTTTTATAATGAAGACAAGACTGATTATAAAATTTAAAAAAAGTGAAGCTTATTTTTATACAAAAAAAAATATTATCACTAATGATCAGTTAATATTATCATATATCTTTTTATTGCACGTTTTAAGTAATATAATTTTAAATCATTAAAAATTCTCAAATTTTAAACCTAACAGACTAAAATTTACAATTTATGGAGAATTTAAAATTAATAATAATAATGTTTAAATTCTTTATTTTTATTTTATGATAATTATTATATTTTTTAAACATTATCGTTTTAATGGTATGTTCGTTTTATGGAACATTTAATATTTTTACATGTATTATGTAGTTATTGTCAATATTGCATTTTCAGGAATGAGTTGTACAAAAGCTTCAAATCCACTGGTCTTGGTTATATTTTCAAGTTTTCAGATATTTTTTTATAAAATGTTCTTTGTTTTCTTTGAATTGGAGATTATTTTTTAAAATTGATAGAATAATCACAGTTATTTTTAGAAAGGTTTTATCAGGAGGTCATTTATTTATACAAGACTTATATGTTCATGTAACAAACTATATAATCCTAAAAAAAATGCTCCTAGAAGACCATTTAATTAAGTAGATTTACACTTTTTTAAGTAGAAATATTTTTAACACTAACAAATATATATAATTTTACTGGTCTGCTTTCCTATTAAATTTAGCTATATTTCATTTATTCCCATTTACTTAGCTTTGATATTGTTGCTGCTAATAGTTTAATGTTTCACTTAATGTAAAATACAATGATTTTAAGCTATATTGAAGTAGTAACAGTCATTCCATAGCTATAAGCTGTAAGTAGTTAACAAAGTTAATTTAAATATATATATATATTTATAACTGTGCTACTTTAATTACCAATGCCTGACATAAATAAAACCTTAAATCATCATGTTACTTCAATGCTTTTATCTTTTAAAAGGATTATCATACATTTTTATTTAATCTGAATACATATATGGACTTATATAATTTAATTATGATACATTCCTTTTTCTTTGCTCATTTTTCAACTAACATTTTACAATATTAATTTGTTGAATTTTTAAATTTCAGGTTCAAATCATGAATTTATATTAGCATAAAGGATTTATAAATCCTTTAACGAATTATGCATTGAATTAAATATTGGAACAGTTGTCATCTGATCCTTCTTGTCAGTCGCTAGAGGCGCGATTTCTAATCAAAAACACATTAATATAACGTTTCGGGGCCAGCGATTCTCTATTAATATTGATTTTTGTTTGTTTGTTTGTTTGTTTACAAAGTTTATTTTCTTTCGTTTCTGAATTATTTTTCCCAAATAATATTTTTGACGATGGTATAATAATAGTTGTTTTTTTTTGGATTGCCGAAATTTAAGAGAGAACAGGTCTTTTTTGTGTGTGTTCAAATAGTAATTTGTGTTTTTTTTAAAAAAATAGTATTACTGTTTTTGTAAAATTGGATTGCCAAAATTTAAGAGAGAACAGGTCTTTTTTGGTGTGTGTTCAAATAGTAATTTGTGTTGTTTTTTTTTTTAAATAGTATTACTGTTTTTGTAAATTTGGATTGCCAAAATTTAAGAGAGAATGGGTTTTTTTTGGATGGATCTTTAAATAATAATTAACATTACTTTGATATGTTTTCATTTGATTGCCGAGAACAATTAGTGGGAGGGGTGTTTTTGTATACGATTAAATAATAATTTACGTTACTTTGATAGGTTTATGTTTGATTTCCGACAACAATTATTGGGAGAAGTGTTGTTTTTTTCCGCATGTGTGTGTATGTTTAAATAAAAATTAAAACTGTTACTTTTATCGGTTTACATTTGATTAACAACTGATATGACTTCCTTTCGTTTATAAATTATGATTTTTGTTTCTACGAATAAATATTTTTGACAATGGGACAATAATAGTTGTTGTTTGTTTAATTTTTATTGACAAAAAGTTGTTTTTCGGTGTAGTTTCAAATAGTAATTTGGGTTATGTTTAAATAATAAGTTACCATCTTACTTTGATTGGTTTACATTTGTTTGACACTAATTATTGAGAGGAGTGTTTTTTTTTGTGTGTACAGTTGTAGACAACAATTATTGGGTGAAGGGGTGGGTTAACCGTTTAAACAATAGTAGTTTTAAGTTGCGGTCTTACTTTGATTGGTTTACATTTGTTTGCCGATACTAATTATTGGGAGGGGTGTTTTTTTGTATATACGATTGTAGACAACAATTATTGTGGAAAAGGGTGTAACTGTTTAAAGAATAGTAGTTTATGTTTCTTTTAGTGGTGGTGTACATTTGATTGCTGACAATAATTAGTGAGAGGGATGGGTGTTTTTGGATGATGATTAAATACTAATTTACCTTCCTTTTTATTTTACATTTGATTGCCAACAGCAATTATTTGGAGAAAGGGTTTTTGTGTGTGTGTGTGTATGTTTAAATCAAAATTGAAGTTACTTTTATTTATTACATTTGATTGACAACCGATTGACTTTTTTTTTCGTTTATAAATTATTGTTTTGGTTTCCCAAAAACCTAATATTTTTGACAATGGAACAATAATAGTTCTTAATTTGATTATTATTGACAAGAAAGGATCTTTTTTGGTGTACGTTTAAATAGTAATTTGGGTTGTGTTTAAATAGTAATACTGTTTTTAAAAATTTAAGTGACAAAATTAAAGAAACAAGGGAATTTTTTTTATGGATCTTTAAATAATAATTTTCGTTACTTTAATTTGTTTACATTTGATTGACAACAATTAGTGGGAGGGGTGTTTTTGTGTATTTTTAAATAATAATTTACATTTTTTGGTTAACAACAATTATTGTGTGTGTATGTTATGTTACTTTATTTATCAATTTGGTTAATAATATTTACTGGTAGACATTTCAATATCATTAATGGCATGCTGTACAGTCAACTCGTCATGGCTCCGGTAATGCAGCAAATGTAAAGACTTGACAAACGGCATTTGAAATCCCTCAAACCAGTTGCCTTTTCGAAGTGCACATTTCTTTCGGCAAAAACGACTTACAAATGAAAGTCCAAAGATCTTTATGGACCTCAAGTCTCATACATTCGCCACACAAACATCTTTTTTTCTTTCAGCAGGATGTTTTTCTGCTGTAGAAATGTTACAGCACTGGCAGCTTCCATGTCTGGCAATTCCCATCTTTTCATCTTTTCTGTTTTCGAATTTGCCATACTTTTTGTCTCGGAAAATTTCTCACTGAAACATGACTCAAAGCGTGATCTTTAAAATATTACCCTAACCCACCGTAATCGAAAATTTAGGAGGAATATAAATTTATGAGGAACAATCACGATACTGTTAAAATTGTTAAAATGTAACAGTACATCAATTCGTCTTAAAAAAAAAAGGTACCGATAAAAATTTAAATAATTTTGACATGATCAAATTAATACACTCTCATACGATATTATTACATCAAATACATAACATAGCATTACGATATAGTGTGTTACACAAACAACTACGGTATTTTCCTCTGCTTTTAGCATCGGAAAAAGCCACACCGTTAGCTGCTAAGCCAAGTTAACATTCTTTCTAGATTTTATCGTAGAAAGAAGACTTAACTCCGAGTTAACAGTCTATCTTTTAGCATAGAAAGAAGACTTAACTCCAAGTTAACAATCTTTCTAGGATTTATTTTAGAAAGAATGCTTGAAGATGACAGAAATAACTTTTCCTATTATACATTACCATTGAACTAAGAGCAAAACTATCTCCTCCCTCCATACACACACTTCTCTCTCTCTCTCCTCTCTCTCTCTCTCTTTGTCTCTTTCTCTCTTATTGATGTGACTGAAAAAAGAATTTGCTTATTACTGTAAAACATAAATGATATATTCTCATTTAATATTTTGTTTTCTTAAAATGTCAGACTTTGAACTCTTATTTTGAATATCTATTCTTTCATCATAATAAAATAAATTTCATTTTTATTATTTAAATATCTCTTCAATTAAAAGGATTTACTATCAATCGTAATCATGCATATTTCCATGTACATACGATTTATTTCCAATAGAGCATTATAGTGATTCATTTTGTTTTTTTAATTAATTTGATTATAGTTGGTTTGAATTTTATATTTTACGTAAAGGCTATGGAATAGTATTTAATTCAATATATATATTATAATGCTAAGGTCAAACCTATATCATATAATTAATTTAAGTTCATAAAAATTAAACTCCAGCTACAAATAAGCATTACAACCCAAAATTAAAAAAAAAAGTTATATATATATATATGTGTGTGTGCACTGAAAAAACAGCAAAATGTCTTCATTGATCAATAGATTATTTTATCATTTTACTCTCATGACAATGTAGGAGGGGCTGCTCAAATGAAGGGGTGTGTTAACTAAAAAATTAGAAAAATAGGGAGAATATAAAGAGTTATTTTGTCTAATTTCATTGTTCCTGTTAGAGTTATAGAAATATAAAAATAATTATTAAATTGATCTTAAAATTTTGTAATATGGAGTAATATTTTTTGTAATAATTAATTAAGAAAAGATTTAAAATATTCTAATAAAATAAATACGATATAGTATTATATATTTCAGTAGCGTAAATAATATAATAACTGTACTAATATTGAGCAGTTTAAGAAAGAAAAAATATAATTTTGTATCAAAAGTTAAAAAACTTTAAATGGCACTTAAAAAGTTATATCGTAATTATTTAAAATAAAACACAGCTAGATGAAAAATAATGTAGAGAAAAAGTAAACCTGAAAAAATAAAAATAAAGAAAGACGCTTATTTAAAAAAGAAAGTAAATAAAATAATTAAAGTGTAAACATGCTAATTGGAAATAGGAATATATATGTGTGCATTTTATATAATATTTTATAAATTATCGATTTAATAAAATTGTGAATAAAATAAAAAAATTGGTTAGGTAAAATTCACATAAATTGATCTATATATTTAGAAATAAATTGTGTGTAGTTTATTTTGAAAGTACTATAACAATAGGATAAAATCAGTTACCTTAAAAAGATAAAAAAAAAAATTTCAACTTAACTGAATTAAAAAACTAATTTAGTCTGTTTAGACTGTACTATATACGTTTTTTTTAATTTCTTTCTTGTATACAGTACTTGAAAAAAAAAACAAACAGAATACTTAGTAATATTTTTTGTTTACTTTGCAATCTCAAGTGTTTATCAAAAAACATTCTTTCAAGATTAGCATTGATTTAAAATTTAAAAACTTAAAAAACATGTTAACATGTATTTAAAAAAATTAAAAATAAACTTTAACATTTTTTATATGTACTATAATGTAGAGAAAATGGATAAAGACTAAATAAATGTATGGCTGAAAATTGGATAGAAGTATTTTTTTATTAATCATACAAATCCTGATCTTGGTTATCCCTTAATAATTAGGATGAAGATGATAATCTAAACATATATTTTTATTATCTAAAGATCATATTAAAGAACTCTTAAAGAAGAATGGAATATTATATGAGTTCAGATTAAGAGTTGCACTATTTAGTACAGTGATAGTGACTCATTTTTCTGCCAAGGCATTTGGTTATATATAATGTTATTCATGGGTCACAAAAAATATCTACTTAAAAATAAACCTGGTATATATTTGATCAAAAGTTCAATTAATTTATCCTTTATCATTAAGAGTAGGTAACCATTTCTATTTGAGGCAAATTTCAATTTTCCCTTTTTAAATGAGAGCATAATTTTTTTGTGAATTAAAAGTGAAGTATCATAATTATTATTAGTGATTGTTCCACATTTAATGATAATTTTTCTAATTCACCATATGGCATGTTACATTCCACAATCTATTTTTATGTTCTGGATAGATTAATTTTATAGCAACAATGATTTAGTTCTTTATAAACTTCCCTTTAGAAAATGGTTTTGAATTTTGAGCTCTTTTTTTTAAATAATGTTAACTTGTTTTCACATAATCTTCTGACTTGCTCATACTTTTTGTAAATCATCTCAGTTACTTGATGAAACTCCTTTTCAAGTTTTCTATTTTAATATTTTTTTCTTTCCCAATAATTTTGTTATAATCAAAAGGTTTTAATAAATAGTATATTTTAATATTGTGTTCTTTATTAAATGAAATACTTTCTAGACATATCAGCCAATTGATTTACTATTTCTTTCTATGAAAAAAATATGCTTTGTTCCATTTCTTTTGAAATGCACTATTCTAGAAAAAAAATTAAATGCAAAATAATAATAAAAAAAATAAAATTCAAGTTTTCTTTTTGCTATATGTTTCTGAATGAAAATCACTATAAAAACAAAAAACTGGAATTATTGTAAAGCTTGGAGAGAAAAAAAATGTAGTTTAGGAAATAATATTTTATTTTACTTAAGTCTTAATTCAATTTTTCCAATATATGCTCTTGTTTAAATAGAAGTTTTATACAGAAACATTTTATATATGTTTTTGAAAATGTCCATAGTCTGCATTGAAAACTTTTAAGAGCCAGAAATTCCCCACCCCTAATTGAATAGTTTCATTTATAATCATGATATAGTAAATAACTTTCTGGATTACCATCACTTCCACTTATGGAAGATTATATATGATGAAGTACTAATCCCATATCATAATAATATAATTCTTTCCCCATTAATATAATGATATATTTTCTTACCTAGAACAAAAGCACATCCAAGAACATAAAAAGTTATTAAGTATGTAATAGAAATGAGACAAGATTTAAATAAAAATATCACATATACTAAATTTAATTTTAAGTAACAAAAATGAATAATTTATTAAAATAGTTTGATTAATTAAAAAATTAATCACTGTTATATACAGATATAATAAAAATAAATCTCTCAACTAATATGTCAGAAAAATAAAATATTGGCAGCACTCTTCAACTGAAAAGATCAGGAACTAAGTTATAAGAAGCTGACACCTCTAGTCTTCATTAACTAGTTTAACTTGTGTATTGCTGCCACTGATACATTAGCATCTCTCATGTATATTTGTATATTTCCAATAAATCAAATTAACGTGTATTATAATAATCTACTAACAAATACAAAAATTTGCAAATGCAATAATTAATTAAAAGGGATTTGAACTCAGACTTTCAAGCTCCCTACAGCAATTCACTCCCTATACAACTGATACACATGATGACACCCACATGAAAAAGATAAATGATTTCCAATATACATATTTTGTGCTGAGCCAGCACTCATCAGTTGGTCCAGATTATCAGCTCTCTTACACACATATAATCAGTACTTAAATCCCTTCTAATTACATTAAGTTCAGTATAGACAATATACTTGTATTTAAGTGTAATAATTATAAAAAAATTAAGTTTAAATCTAAGTATTTTTATAACATTACATATCAAAACTTTAATTATGGATAGTACTCTATAAGTCTTTACTGTCATGTACCTTTTTATAACATAGATTTGTCTTCTTTTCAACATTTTTTAATTTTTTTGAATCTCCAAGTTTGCCTGTTTGCAAATTTCTTATGTTTTATACTTCTTCACTAAGCTAAAAAAAACTTTTGAGCAATGACAACAAATTTCTATTAGGACATCAGGATAGGCTAGATTTAATATCACTATTATTAAACTATTAGCTACTATTAACTTTCAGGTATAGCATGATATCTTTCACTTCTGAGAGATTACATTTTAAAAAGCCCTGCTGATATGTCTCTGATTGCAATTAACATATACTGTTGAAAGTAAAAGTTTTCTATCATGACTAGAACAAAATTAGTACTCAAAAGTATGCAACCTCTGTGCCGGTCAAAATCGTCTATTCATTCAACAAAACCAATAATCCAAGCAAAAGTACCTTGAATCCAATGATGCACAAGATACATATGTCAGGACAAGGATGAATCCTAACTTATTTGCCTAAACTATTGCCTCTCTGACTAATGGATAACGTTTGTGATGACACTAGCAGTGCTTGGTTTTATTCCGTCCCAGCTGGAGGTCATGGTTCACATAGAGACTCAAAATAATAAAGGGTTTATATGAAAAATCAATGATTTAATGGATTCTGATGATTGCAGAATGGTACAGATATGATTTGATCGATTACTAATGGTTTGAACCGTAATAATGATAATTCTTTCTGGCAACATTACAAAGAAGTGAATTTAAATCAAAGAAATATTTAAATAAATAGAGTAATTAACCTTAGAGATTGGGAGTGATGACAAACTAAGCTTATTTAAAATAACAATATTATAGGAATTTATTAAGGAATTTAGTACAAAATAAGTTAAGTCTTTGTTTATACAACTTGGTTATTTTCTTTAATTCGTTTTGATGCGGCTTTGACAAACAATGTAAAAGTTTGTTAATTGGTCAGCCAAAAACCAATCAGCAATAAAATATTATTAGCCCTCTTCAAGATATTACAAATAAATCTGTTTTATATATATATTACAAGACATGAAAGATGGGCATTTAAAACACTATTACATTTAAAATCATTTGTATATAATGAGTGTGGGAAGCAAAATAGTTCTTAAATAAATAATTGACAATTATACAGTCAGATTTAATTAATTACGAAATTTGTTTGTGAAGGATGTGCCATCATGGCAGAGAGCCTTTCAGGTTTGCTAAATAAAGATATAAAATGATGAAGAAGGCAGTATGCTATTATAGATTACAACAAAAATAAATGAGGTCTGTTATGAACCTCTGGGTGGCTTTGCTAAAGGAAATTCTTGATATGTACAGGTAGATAAGAGAAATGTTGGCCCTCCAGCCAAAGCATGTCTCTGAATAATAATAAAATATTTTTGATGTGCTGGACTTTCCCATACACATCTTAAATGGCAATGCCTGAAAATGGATCCCTTGGTATGAACTACATCTACTTTGAGGGAGAGTGAAAGATTGGACTGGTCATAGTTAAATTTCCGAAGGTCCTGATGAATAAGTAGCAAAGCAAAATAATAAATGAATGGTTGTAGCTATAAATACATTAATGCCTTAGATGATATATAGATAGATAGTTATCATGTATCACTAACAAAATTAATAACTTAATTCCTGATTAAAATAATCAGCTCCCTGACATCGATAGAAAGTCCCCACAAACCTTAGGCCACTACTGAATGAATCATAATTATACATATATATAAAAGATAAGAATTAAAACTAAAATATAAATTGTTTTCCACACTTCACAAATATTTCATTTATTAATAAGTTATTAAATAGTTTATCAAAGATTACAAAATAAGACTGTCTTTTAATTAACATAGATGGGGCATTAAATATCAAACTCACTTCATGAATTTGAAAATCATAATAAATTATAATCAATTTTTTACTATTTTCTGACAAATAAAAATATATGTATGAAATATATACTGAGAAAATTCTATGATAAATTTTACTTAATTGATTCACTAAAATTATTTATTCTTTCAGAAATAATTACAGGGCTATTTTAAATTGGAGGTAATAGTAAGATACTTTTAAAATAAATCATTCAAAATAAATTTATATATGATATACAAAACTAAACGAGCTTTCTATTAATTAATTTACGGGAAGTAAGTCTCCCGTAATGATTTTGACTGGAAAAATAAGAGGGAGAGAATTTAAAGTTAATAGCTCATTGAATTTTGTACTTGGAAATTTCAGTAAATCAAATATTCTAAATAAACCAACAAAAATTAATTTAATTTGCCGCATCAAAATAATGTAAGATTTTATAAGAATTGATATTTTAAATTTAATAAAATTAAAAGACGCATTTTCAACCAAGCCGTATAAACATCACACAGATATATAAAATATAAATTAGTATTGATTTGGAAAACAAGTAAAATGGAATCAATGGCTTGCGGCGAATTGGACGTTACCTCAGAATCAATCAGTAGGCATTCCATGGCTTGAAACAGGCAGTTAATACAGTCAGATCATTTGCAGGCTTCCTCGACACAGACAGTCTCTGGCTAGATGTTGAAAGCACTGGAAAGGCATGGTATGAGCTGGTGGAACAGAGCTCTGAGAAGCAAATGACCGATCTTTTCAGCCCAGTCATTTCTTTAGGCACGATGTACTATATAGATTAATCACTTCTCTCCAGTAAACTCAATAATCCCTCTTATCAAAGATCCACTATTTATGTGTTCTGATCTTTATCTATAGGATTGAATCTACAGTGACAACTGCCAATTGCAATCACTCTAAGTGTTTCTCTGAGGTTGGTGCCTGCTTTGGAGGGAAAATCTATAACTCTGCATGAACATGCCCCAAGGGTTGATTTGCTAATTAAAAAAACAACAACAAGCATATTAAGTTTATCAGTCATTGTACTAACAAAATCTATTTAATTAAGGTTTAGATTAACAAAAATGTAGATTTTATTCAGAAAAATTTTAGGAATTTGGTACAATGACTTTCAAACATATTTGACATAAACTTAAGCAGAAATTTACAAAATATTTCTTACAAATATTACATTGTTGAAATAATTGATTCTCAAATGTACATTGATTAAAAGATAAATATAAAATGTTACCAACTGATTAATTGAAGAAAAATGAACTTTAATAAAGAATTTGAAATATTTGTAACATTTTATAGATATCTAGGATTCAATTCAATTTAATAAAATAAACACAATATACATTTTTACAAATATAAAATAAATAAACTAATATAAAAAGGTTAGTTTTAATTATAAAATAAGATTAATGAAATATAAAAGATTATAATATTGCTTAAAATATACTACCACCTAATATGAGATGGGTGTCAGTTAATAAGGATTGGGTTCAAACCCAGACTAGTGCTGATGACATTGGCACTAGGTGAAGCAGAAATATGTACTATATTTCCAGCTTCATATCCCTCGACTTGGGGGAAAAAACAACAAAAAAAATTTTTTTACTTGGGTGTCCAGTGACAATAGAGGCTGACCAAGGGTTTGCTGACCAAGGTTTATTATATTATTATTGGAATGGTAACTGTATTGAGATCTGCAAGCCTTTAGTTTCTTCTAAATTTATTACTCTGCTGAAATTACAATTCTTAAACTATCATCCTATTAAACGATTTATTTTCTTAGCAATTCTTTCTTATCTTCCTCATTCTACTAACTTTAGTCTTCTTACTTCATTTAGTTACTATTAGATAATAGTCCTTAGACAAGATTTATATATCAACAGTCCAGCAATGTAATCAATATGTATTTCAATGATATGGGGTCATACACAAAGGGTCTCACATTTTGAAAATAATTTAGACTTTCCCTGGATCTGGAGGTATTTCATAGTATGGTTTTAAATGGCAAGCATTAAAAGTCTCTTTTTGTTCATTAAAAATTTCTTTGCTTATTCCATCATCAGCTAGGCTGAAGGCACTATTTTTATGTTTGCGATGTTTATCTTTGTGTTTTTTCTCTTCTTTCTTGCTCTGCTGTTTATCATATTTATCTCGACCTTTTGTCATATTGTGTGCTATTTTCCTGATTATTTCTGAAAGCAGTATCTCTCTTTTTTCAATTGTTTCCAAATTACTATTTAATTCTGGTATATTATCTTTTGCAACATCATCTTTCAATGTTTCTAATGGAATTTCATTTTTATTTGAATTTCCTATTACATTATCATTTATTTTGGGAATTTCTGAGGTAGGTTTATCTTCTAATATATTTATTTTGTATTCTTTTTCATTTACTTCCATATCTATAGACTTCTCAATGTTCTCAACTATTTTTTGTTGTTCAAGAGGTTCTGGAATGATTTCTACATCAGGTTTCATCTTTTCCATGTTTTCTGTATTGATTTCAGCATCTATTGTAGTCTCTGAATAGATTTTTACTTTTTTTGGTATCTCCATATTAATATTACAATCATCAATATTTACAGCATTAATTTTAGACTCTTCCATGATCTCAACCTTGATTTTAGACTCTTTCACAATTTTTAAATCAATTTTAGATTTTATTAAATCAGCTTGCAACTCATAAGCAGTCTTTGCATCCATTTTAAATTCTGTTACTGTATTTGATACTATTGCAGTCTCAGCTTCTGTATCTACTGCTTCTTCTTTTGCAATTTTAGAGATATATTCCACAATTAGAAGTTTTCCTGAAGGTGGACTGACAACTTCAATAAGATCCTTTGTAATTTCAATTTCTTCCTTTTTAACACTTTCAAGTTTTGCTTCATCAGTAATTGGATATTCAACTGGTGATTCTTTTAAAATATCTTTGGCTGGAAGTTCTAAAGTTTCTTTAACTTGGTTTAATTCAACAATATTCTCTGTATCTCTTTCTGTTTTAAAATGTTCTTCCACTAAAAGATCCTTTTCAATCATTTCTGACATCTTTTGAATATCAACTTGTAACATTTCTTCTTCTACAACCTCTGAATCAATTCTTTGCTCAAACAGTTTAGGTATAATAATATCAGCTTCTTCCTTTGTAATTATATCTCTTGCTGGTTTTGTCTCTGGCTTTGGTTCAATAGATTCAGCAACTTCTTCTGCACTTACTACTTCTTTAGGTGAAATTACAATTCCGGTTATTTCTTCTTGAGATTCTATTTGTGGAGGCAGTTCTTCACCATCTTTAATCATTTTTGTAGATTGTTCCCACTTATCCTTCTTCATCTCTGTCCTTTGGTATAATTTTTTTATTTCTTGTATAGTTCTCTCTGCCCTCATTCGGCTTGACTCCTCATTAATTTGGATCATCCTCATCATACTCTGGAGCATGGCAATCACATTTTTATCTTCTGAAATTTGTTCCTCCATGTTTTCTTCTTTCATTGGGATGCCGGTATCAACATCTTCACTTTCCTTTTCTTCTATGCTGTTATCCATTTGGATTTTGAAAAGTTTGACACAATAATGGTAATAATGCTGATCTTAGAATTCAAAGTTATTTTACTGGAACTATGGCTCACTGAAACTTTAATACAATCTTGAACAACTAGAATGTAAACGTATTTTTTATCTTGGAATTTATATAATCACTAATTCGAACATTTGCTTCCCTTACTCTGTCCACTCTTCTCATCATGCTTTACTGACTGTGTCCTTTCTGACCTGCCATACTAAGTTTCTGTCTGTTTTAAGCTGGATATTTAAATAATTGTTTCAACTTCAACAAAAAAAACTTTACTTTATCATGAGAATGACTGATTTGTTTTTTTTTTTTTTGTTTTGATTCTAGCTGGTCACCCTTGGTCACTCCTTGCCTCTGAAATGGACTTAAAAAAATCATTATTTTCAAAATTTAATACATAATCTTGTTGTGATGAATATTACATTGCTTACAATTTTATTACATATTACACCAGTTATAAAATTCTTCACTCTCCAAATCTCATATATATAAAAAAAAAATTTGTTGCCAAGAATTACCACGGTTCTTTATTTATTTATTTTTTTTTTTGAACTTGATAACAAATTTATAATGGTAATAGGTACTCTATTCCCTACACCAGGGCACCAGTTATCAAGGTCAGCAATAATATAACACTTACAGATAGCTCTACTATATAATAATAATAAAAAAAACAGGTATATATATATAAATATATGTACTTTTATCGATTGTTAACACAGTGTGCCCATATGAATAAACATTAAATACATCTTGTGACAACCTTTTACACATAAGGCTTATGGATGTAGTACATGGGCTTTAACATTTTTTTCTCAAACACATGAAAACACAAAACAAATTCATGTGTGCATGTAAAACCAGATACAAAAAAAAAATTCTACATATGGTTGGAATACATGGGTTTCAAAAAAAAAAACTTTTACAAAATATATATATGGTTGAAAAACCAGGTACCACAGCTAGCAAAACTTTTACATTTATAGTTATAATCTTTGCATTTAAAAGAAAACTTTTCACACAACATTTTATGGTTGTAAAACACAGTCTTTGGTTTTGGTTTTTGACTCTCACATGAAATAAACTTTACATCACTTTGACATCACTTTATGATTATTTTACATAGTTTGAGTTTGGTATAAATCTAACATTAAGAGAAAACATTTTCTAACTTAAGCACATACATAAATTATTCATTCCTATGGATTCAAACTCAGGTGAACTAAACAAATTTTTAACTACATTGGTCCAAGTATATAAAACTGTATATATGAAATATCATTTGGGGATGTGAATATTTGTTCAACTATTAAATCCAGAAAAAATATTGTACATCTTTATATTGGGAAAAAGTTTTCAAGCTTTTATGCTTGAGATATAATACAACTTTTCCACACATATGGGTTTCCAAGAAAATATATAGCAATGCAATACATATAAAATTTTCAAACACATCTGTTCCTACACATCACACATACACACCTATGTACATATATATGCAGCGCTACCATATACAAGTACATAGATTTTACACACACATACATCTATATACCTTACATAATACTATACACTATTGGAAAAGAGAAAAAAAACTTTGGAGAAAAAGTTGAAAAAAAAAAAATCCATACACGTGTCAAATTCTTTACACTTTGCTTTAAAATAATCACAACATTATATACTCAATTAACAAGAAAAAAAAATTTCTATACAAATATTTCCCATTCTTAGCAAACATGGGAGAAAAGTAGAAAAAAAAAATTTCTACATAACAAAACTCTGGAAGTAAAAAAAAAACTTACATATACATTAATATAGTAGTTCAAACTACTTTCATATTTTATACAATCTATTTAACCATATGAGTTTTCACTTTTAATTAATCTGTTTATCAAAAAAAAAATTACAGACTATGGATGGAAAACATGGTATTCCTCTTTACTTTATTAACAAAACAGTATTTGATTTTATAAAATCAATATGACAAAACTAAATCATTTTATATTCTGGAAAATTATGTATATATTAAATTATATATAGCAAATTATACACATATAGCTAATGAATTATTCAGGGTGTGGGAATAATTAACAGGCTCCACGATTGGGCGTCCAAACTCGGAAAAAAAATGCAGCCTCTGTGCCGGTCAAAATCGTGTATTCATTCAACAAGACCAATAATCCAAGCAAAAGTACCTTGAATCCAACCATGCACAAGATACATATGTCAGGACAAGGATGAATCCTAACCTATTTGCCTAAACTATTGCCTCTCTGACTAATGGATAACGTTTGTGATGACACTAGCAGTGCTTGGTTTTATTCCGTCCCAGCTGGAGGTCATGGTTCACATAGAGACTCAAAATAATAAAGGGTTTATATGAAAAATCAATGATTTAATGGATTCTGACGATTGCAGAATGGTACAGATATGATTTGATCGATTACTAATGGTTTGAACCGTAATAATGATAATTCTTTATGGCAACATTACAAAGAAGTGAATTTAAATCAAAGAAATATTTAAATAAATAGAGTAATTAACCTTAGAGATTGGGAGTGATGACAAACTAAGCTTATTTAAAATAACAATATTATAGGAATTTATTAAGGAATTTAGTACAAAATAAGTTAAGTCTTTGTTTATACAACTTGGTTATTTTCTTTAATTCGTTTTGATGCGGCTTTGACAAACAATGTAAAAGTTTGTTAATTGGTCGGCCAAAAACCAATCAGCAATAAAATATTATTAGCCCTCTTCAAGATATTACAAATAAATCTGTTTTATATATATATTACAAGACATGAAAGATGGGCATTTAAAACACTATTACATTTAAAATCATTTGTATATAATGAGTGTGGGAAGCAAAATAGTTCTTAAATAAATAATTGACAATTATACAGTCAGATTTAATTAATTAACGAAATTGGTTTGTGAAGGACGTGCCATCATGGCAGAGAGCATTTCAGGTTTGCTAAATAAAGATATAAAATGATGAAGAAGGCAGTATGCTATTATAGATTACAACAAAAATAAATGAGGTCTGTTATGAACCTCTGGGTGGCTTTGCTAAAGGAAATTCCTGGTATATACAGGTAGATGATGAGAAATGCTGGCCCTCCAGCCAAAACATGTCTCTGAATAATAATAATAATATTTTGATGTGCTGGACTTCCCATACACATCTTAAATGGCAATGCCTGAAAATGGATCCCTTGGTATGAACTACATCTACTTTGAGGGAGTGTGAAAGATTGGACTGGTCATAGTTAAATTTCCGAAGGTCCTGATGAGTAAGTAGCAAAGCAAAATAATAAATGAATGGTTGTAGCTATAAAACACATTAATGCCTTAGACATATATAGATAGATAGTGTATCACTAACAAAATTAATCAACTTAATTCCTGATTAAAATAATCAGTCTCCCTGACATAATGGAAAGTCCCCAGAAACCTTAGGCCATTACTGAATGAATCATAATTATACATATATATAAAGGAAAGCAAGAATTAAAACTAAAATATAAATTGTTTTCCACACTTCACAAATATTTCATTTATTAATAAGTTATTAAATAGTTTATCAAAGATTACAAAATAAGACTGTCTTTTAATTAACATAGATGGGGCATTGAATATCAAACTCACTTTTAGTTTCAATATAATAATAAATTATACATCAAATTTTTTACTATTTTTTTGACAAATAAAATATATATGTATGAAATATATACTGATAAAATTCTATAATAGATTTTACTTAATTGATTCACTAAAATTATTTATTCTTTCAGAAATAATTACAGGGGCTATTTTAAATTGGAGGTAATAGTAAGATACTTTTAAAATAAATCATTCAAAATAAATTTAATATATGATATACAAAACTAAATGAGCTTTCTATTAATTAATTTACGGGAAGTAAGTCTCCTGTAATGATTTTGACTGGAGAAAATAAGAGGGAGAGAATTTAAAGTTAATAGCTCATTGAATTTTGTACTTGGAAATTTCAGTAAGTCAAATATTCTAAATAAACCAACAAAAATTAATTTAATTTGCCGCATCAAAATAATGTAAGATTTTATAAGAATTGATATTTTAAATTTAATAAAATTAAAAGACGCATTTTAAACTCAAGCTTGTATAAACATCACACAGATATATAAAATATAAATTAGTATTGATTTGGAAAACAAGTAAAATGGAATCAATGGCTTGCGGCGAATTGGACGTTACCTCAGAATCAATCAGTAGGCATTCCATGGCTTGAAACAGGCAGTTATACAGTCAGATCATTTGCAGGCTTCCTTGACACAGACAGTCTCTGGCTAGATGTTGTAAAGCACTGGAAAGGCATGTGATGAGCTGGTGGAACAGACCTCTGAGAAGCAAACGATCGATCTTTTTAGCCAGTCATTTCTTTAGGCACGATGTACTATATAGATTAATCACTTCTCTTCAGTAAAACTCAATAATTAATCCTCTTATCAAATTTTCCACTATTTATGTGATCTGGTCTTTATCTATAGGATTAAATCTACAGTGACAACTGCCAATTGCAATCGCTCTAAGTGTTTCTCTGAGGTTGGAGCCTGCTTTGGAGGGAAAATCTATAACTCTGCATGAACATGCCCCAAGGGTTGATTTGCTAATTAAAAAAAACAACAACAAGCATATTAAGTTTATCAGTCATTGTACTAACAAAATCTATTTAATTAAGGTTTAGATTAACAAAAATGTAGATTTTATTCAGAAAAATTTTAGGAATTTGGTACAATGACTTTCAAACATATTTGACATAAACTTAAGCAGAAATTTACAAAACATTTCTTACAAATATTACATTGTTGAAATAATTGACTCTCTAATGTACATTGATTAAAAGATAAATATAAAATGTTACCAACTGATTAATTGAAGAAAAATGAACTTTAATAAAGAATTTGAAATATTTGTAACATTTTATAGATATCTAGGATTCAATTCAATTTAATAAAATAAACACAATATACATTTTTATAAATATAAAATAAATAAACTAATATAAAAAGGTTAGTTTTAATTATAAAATAAGATTAATGAAATATAAAAGATTATAATATTGCTTAAAATATACTACCACCTATTATGAGATGGGTGTCAGTTAATAAAGATTGGATTCAAACCCAGACTAGTGCTGATGACATTGGCACTAGGTGAAGCAGAAATATGTACTATATTTCCAGCTTCACTATATGAATATAATTTTTATACAGGTCATTATTACTAAGCTGTAATATTCCTAATAGTCATACATGGTTGTATTCTTGTCTAATTTGGGGTTTTGCACATTAGTACAGTTTCATCACTCTCTAGAAACACATCAGAGTCAATTTATATCTCATTCCCATTGAAGAATGAAGATGATTCTTTCTCTTCAAATGAAAGAATTAAATTATTGATAGTCACTCTGATGTCTGACCAAAACATTTAGTTTCTTGTACAACAAACCATCACACATATTTATCAAAAGTTGTTTTTATAGGTTGTTTTTGAGTTTTTCTAGTGCTAATTCTATAATTATAAGATTTTAATTAAACACATTTAATATACATTTTTTTAAATTTTGTTAACTCTATATAAAATGAATTTCTCATATACTTCTCTGACTATTTAAAAAAATAAACAAGACGAACTTTTTATATTTAATGATACATTTTTTAATTTCGTATTTGTACTTTTAATTTCTGTAAATATGGATCAACCTTTATCTATTCCATTTAAAAATTAAAAATTGTACATGTAATATATCCACATAATATATATATATATATATATATATATATATATATATATATATATATATATAGTAACAAAATAACTATTAGTAGCCATTATTACATTGTACAATCTTAAACCTGCATTTATATATGTAATATTATTAGCCATTGTAACTAAATAATTATTAGTCATTATTCTCTTAAGACTCCAGATGGAAGCCATTGTAACTATCCAAAATATACTAGCCAGTTTAACTGAATAAACAAAATAGCATCAAATACAGTGAAATTATATTTATTTCTAATAATATATTATTTCAACAAAGAATCATCACTTTTTCCTTTTCCAAATATATAAAACACACTCATAGTCACACACTGGCACTATTTGTAACCAATTAAAATATCACAAATTAAATGTCATTAAGCTTGGAAAGAAAAAAAAATCAAACACTTATTTCTCTTTTATTCAGTTTACTTATATGTAGGTATTTTATCTGGGCATGACTATGCTGTCTAAACCTAGATAACATTATATCATATACTTATTTGTACCTGGTTCAAACCCAATTGGTACAACATTTACAACATATGCACTTGTATAAAGGGGAAATGACATCCTTATACTTTAGTTGTACAGATAAAAAATTACAAGATTTTAATATTATAAATCCTCACTTAATATTTTCATAGGTATGACCAGCTCAGTTTAAGCATGATAGATTTATAAGTTTATCAGATTTATAGATTTATCAGATGATCTATGATAATCATGTATCTTTATATATCTCACAAACAATATAGTGAGAATCATTATTTCTATATATGGCCATTAAACTCATTTATTTAATCTATTTATTACTAATAATAAAACGATAATGATGATGATGATGATTCTATCCACAGCTCTAGAACTAATTCACAACATAAAATTTTATATTTTATAAATCTATAATTATTTACCTAAATATTATCATATTTAAATTATAACCTAATGATTAATATTCATTAATGATGATGAATGATCATAATTAATAAGACAATGAATAACTCTTAATAAAGATATACGCCTCTTTTAATAAAAACAAATTAATATTTATTACCGATTGATAAATATACATCAGATTAGAAAAACATATATAAAAGTTTATATAATTAATAATGTAATAGACAGGGTATGAGCACAGACTTTCACATGACCCACCACTCTCCACACCATCTCATAACACTGATACACCTGAACACACATATGTTGAAAAGGTGTATCAGTGTTATGAGATGGTGTGGAGAGTGGTGGGTCATGTGAAAGTCTGTGCTCATACCCTATCTATTGCATATATAGACACAGGTATATATAAGCCTGTGTATTTCAGCTATAATTAATAATGATAAATTGTTTATTATTTAAATAATAATATTAATGATACTAAAAAGATTTTCCCTTTAATGACATGTATTCAATGTTTATATCATAGTATAATGTTTGTGCATCAATTTCTATAGTGACTAACTAAAAATTTACATCCAAAAAAAATATTTCATAAAAAAAACACTTCATACTTGTACATACTTGCCTATTACATATGACAAATATATTTTCACCTTTATAAATTTAAACATAATATATAAAAAAAAAATAGAAAGGGTTAGTCAGATTACAAAGAGATAAAAGCATTTACCAAAATAAGCTTCAAATTACTTATCTCCCCGTGTGACCAATCTAGGTCATCAATTATTATTTTAACAAATCTAGCTCCCCAATGCTAAATTTTTACCAATATTAACATTCAGGCTTAAAAACTATACATGTGAGTAACCATAATTATATTACTACATGTGTGTATGTGTTGATCCCCATTATGAATAAAATATTATTAAACTCTGAATATAATAAACAACATATTTCATAAATTTGAAATTAATATACAATAATACATTTTATAAAAATAAATACATACATAAATGGATGCATATAACAATTTCAGAATGCATAATTTCAATCAATAAAGCAATAGCTATTATTACTGAAAATCTTTTTTTAACTGATTTTGTTTTAAAGTTCAGAGATTAAAAAATAAAAATAAAGCAATTTGTTATTAAAGATTTGTTAATAGTTACTGATATATAAAAAAATATAATTAAAATTCATATTACCAGCTCTTCTTTCACTTTGAGGCACTTTTAAATTCAGTTTGTTGAAGGTTTAAACTTTGCAGCAGCCACACATCAATCTGTAACATGTGTATATTACCAATTATTTACCAATTAATTACAGCAGTTTACTGGAACAATCCTATTCTTCTCTTGGCTGGGGCTTACAATTTTACTGCAATGATGATGGTGAAATCACTTGGTTCCATAGGGATCTTTTAACACTGGAGTTATTTCTTCATTCTTCTTAGCATAATTATTTTAATAGACTCTGGATATTTGCTGTTTTTTATATATTTAGCATTCTGCTTTGCAGTTTAAACTCAGTAAATGACATAAAGTAGCATGGTTTAACAAATTTCAGCATTTTCACTTCTTATCTTCATTTCACATTTAAAATACAGATGTGCAATCAGTTTCTTCTTTCTTATATTTAGCAATCAGTCATAAGATATTTAATACTTTGGATTCAAACTCTTCAGATGTGCATCAGTTTAATGGATGGCCTGGGGCTCTTTGACAAAATAAATATCTTTTCTAGCCCTCATGTTAATGTAAAATTTCTGCAAAACAAATCTAGTTTATTTCTATTCAAAAATTTAGTTTATTATTCCCAGCAATATAGTTTAATCTTCCTTCTAACAAACTTATTATCAGACCTTTTATACAAGTTAATATGTTTGTGACATTTCAACTAAAAACATGGTTTTTCTCCAATTAAACCATCTAATTAAAGACTTTCAAAAGACTGCTCCCCAAAGTAATCTTTATTTCTTGTTAATTACAGTGGCTGATTAATGACTCTTTGTTTATACCCTTCCACATGGCCATCTCTAATTCTAATCCTGAACTTTATTTATTTTTAATTAACCTTTGACTTTGCTGGACATTCTTGTGAAATGTTAAGTGACACTCTAACCTTTTCAAACAAAATAAAAAGCTTAAATAATATAATTATTTACAAACAGTATAGCTTTTTATAAAAATTATAAAATGAGTTAGAATAAAATATTTTCTTTCAATATATGTGTAACTGTAAATCTATGTTTGTAAATATAAGCACATACTCAGATATTTGGACATTCAAAACCTGCCTATTAAAAAATAACCTGAATGATTTTAAAAACTATAACTCAAAATTCAGAAAACAAATTAATAAGACTAATAGAATGAAAATATTATTATATAAAGAATAATAGAATTTATTAAATATAAATTAATTTTGAAGATTTATAATCAAAATCATGCAAAATATTTATTAAATAGTCTATATCCACAAACACTGTTTATATATGCTTACTATATACCTATCACACATTTAAAATATGTATTGTTTTTCTTTGATTAATAAATAATTAAATAAGGAAATATTTCTCCAGCATTCTGAAGTATTTGTGGAAAACAGTTATGTACGGTTTGAATGTAATACCTCTACTATATATATATATATATATATATATATATATATATATATATATATATATATATATATATATATATATATATATATATATATATGTCTGTGTTTTGTAAAAATAAATATTATATATATATACACACTAATGCAGGTTATCATAAGATCTTAAATACAATTAATAAATATAACTTCACATGATGGGCTATCATGATTGATAAGATAACTTTTATTTAATTTTAAATTCTCAAATATTATTTCTAATCTATTTAATATAAAGTTTTTACTTAGCTTAAATTCTATTGAGCTCTTTGTGATTTTAAGTGATCCATCATTAGATGAATACATTTAATCATAATACATTTTTTTTAAAAAACTTAAAGAATGCAATGTTTATCTACATTTCTATTTCTTATTAAGAATATTCATCAAATTTGACTGATTTCTCTTTTTCTGATTTATCTTCTTTTTTACGTAATTATTTAACTGAGCAATTCATGCTCAGCGTATCATATTAAAACAATGGGGTATCCATCATTTTTATGTTGTTCTTATAGTCTGTGCCACAACAATTACCTTCATCTAAAAAAAAATTATTTTTCAATTAATGATGAGGACTTGCAAAATGATAATTTCAGTTTGCTTTACAAATGTTTCTTTCTATTCAATAATTCAAAACAAATACAAAAAATAGCAATACTATCTCCAAACCAAAAATATAATAATAATTATAATGAATAGTCTTGTCATAACATATCTCCACAGGCATCATGTCATGTATCAAGATATGATCTGGAAATATGACATTTAATCAAACATATAATTTATGTATAAATTGAGAATCACATTGATTGAATTAAAGCTGAACACTGAATCCTTGCTATTGATGTGCCAAAATAATAATAACAGAAATTCCTCACTAGTGTATAGACATTCTGAGGAAATTTCTACCAAGCCAGTATCTAAGTAAGAGTATGCCATTTTCTTTAGCATGAAAATAATAATAAAATATATAAATTCTGTGATAAACATGCAAATATCAGAACTTGGCAATATGAAAAATCATATATAAATATAATTTGTATTCCTTACTTCAAAAACTTTATAGAAATTTATTATTATATATATATACACACACATTGACATTTAAATGACCTGCAGTCTTTTCTCAGAACTATGATATAATGATAAATGAAGTAAATGTATAAAAAATATAATAAATAAATGTAATTAAAAAATAAAAATAAGTAACAAAATATAATCCAATTTAAAATTTAAAAAAAAAAAACATTTTTTGGGAAATTTTTAAGAAACTGAAGTAGTAATTAAGTAGGTTATAAATGATTTATAATATTTATGATTTATAGTTATAAAATCAAAAGATAAATATAAAGGAAAATTATTAAAACAGGAGGTTAAATGAGAGAACAGTAGATATATATGATTTAGAGATAAAAAGAATATATTTTTAGTAAATCAATGTTTAACAAAGAAATATTTAAAGATAAAATCATAAGTATTTTATTAATTTGAGGATAATAAAATTGCAGTTTTATATTGATTTAATTTATAAAAAATAGCAATAATTAGAGGATAATAATAAAATAGATAATATATTTAAATTAATGGGGGTTTTTTTAATTTTCATTGGCCAAATGAATTAAAGTTTTACAACTTTTGATTGGTCAATTAACAAACTCAGCCATAAAAATATATTCATCTTTTAATATTATATTCATTTTAGTTTTATTTGTAAAAAATATATTAATAATTTGTGAGATTATGAAAGTGAACCAAAGTTTTTTCAAAAATACATTTTTATTTATAATTATAAAAATATTTTATAGCAGAGAACCTCAAAAGAATGTTCATAACCTGTTACAAAATGTTGAGTACATCAGTGACTTTCTTTCTCAATTTATATTCCTGTATATGTAAAGAATTTTTTACTAAAATCTTACTGTTTTCCTAAAATAATTTGTATTTTCAGCATATTTTACCAAAATACATTATAATATGTAAATAAATACCAGCAAAATACTCTAAATTATTCATTTCTGTTTGGAAAAAAATAAAGAGCTTGGGGCAATGAAAATTGTTGACAGGTGTCAAAATTGTTGTTAGTGCTGGCTTTGTTTTTAATTTATGTTCATGTAAAAGTACACAATTTTTTATTAAAATCTTACCATTTTTCTAAAATAACTATATTTTCAGTATACTTTATCAAAATAATCCTTAATATGCACAAAAAAATAATTTAAAAAATCATTCTAAGATATTAATTTTTCATTTTCAAAGTCAAAACAAAAGTTGGAGTGGTGAAAATTAATGACAGGCAGTCTCTTTTGTTCTTTATGATCAACAACTAATGAACATCTAGGAAAGACTGCCTTCTTTTCTTTGTTGTGGCTTCTTATGTCAATATTATTGATTTTTTTACTTGGAAAATAATTCTAGAGAGGACAGCATCTTATGGTACATTTTAAGCTTTAAAATAAGCATAAAAATATTACCATAGCACAAAAATTGGGTTAATGGTTGTTTGTGAATGAATATAAAGAAAGATAAAAATATACATGGGTAATATATACTTATTTTATATTTTAATTTAGTGTTGTATATTTAACTTTATATTATCTGGATTATTTTATTTTATTGGTCTTAATTTATCACATAATTTATTTTAATTATATTTTGTGTTTTTTATTTTTATTTTTTAATTACATCTACTTATTATATTATTTATATATTTATTTTATTTTATTTATTATTATATCGTAGTTCTAAGGAAGATTGCAGGACAATCAAAACATCAAGTTGTGTATATATATTGAAATGGATGCATTGCTATATTTCAAAGTTATATAAGTAGAAAAATAGGGGTTTCAGTTAAAACAATTTACTTGTAAATTAATTTAAAAATTTTGCTATTTTTTATATTTTAATGTGTGTAAAAAAAGTATGATTGCAGATACATGAATCATTAAAATAATTTTAATAAAACTGGCTATGAATATGAGAAGTACATCTTCTTGAAAGCGCTTAGCCATTAAATTTAATTTTCAATTTGTTGTTATAGCTTTGCATTGGAAGTGTGAAAGCATGATTTATTATTATATTGGACAAATGTAAAGTATAAATATACAAGTTATTACTTAAAACTAATGTTAATTTTTTTTATATATAAAGTAATTTTTTTAAATAAATCTGTTATATTTTATGTAAAATTATTTTAAAACATTGTATAACAATGTTTAACCTCAAAATACAATTTTAATCTGTTGTCATAACAAAATTTAAAAGTTAAGATCGTTTAGAAGACATGTAAAGAAATTAATTAATACAAAATATAAAAATGCTTGATTTTAATTGATTAAAAACCTGGCTATTTTGAGGTGATAATCTAAAAAATTTTAGAAAAAATTGTATGGGTGAACAATAGAACAAATAGTTATAAAAGCTCCCCAACATCTATTGTTAGATTGAGAAAGCAAGCTACAAGAAATTATTCAAAAAGCTTTGAAGCTAAGCAACAGCTATTCAGAAGCTATTTATTTATTAATTCAGTCTATTCAGATTCAGGCTAATAATATTATTAATTGAGTGATTACAATCAGTAGATTTTATTAGATTCTACTCATCAGAGATTTATTTGAGATAAGTGGCCTGCAGTAGTACAATAAACCAATCAACTTTTTTAATGATATTCTTCAGAATATTCTGGACTAGGCACCTCATCAAGTTAACTCCATGCTCTAAGTCAAACCTTCATCATTCAATATGTCATGAAACCATAAATCTTTAGAAATTTGACCTAAATCCAACCTACCAAGAAGATTCTCAACTGACTACCTGGAAAATGACAACTATAAAATAGATCAAGGTAACTACATTTTTAATCAATAGCAGGAAACTAACACAACAATCTTGAAGGACCTAGTGGTAACATAAACTTTTATATACATTAAAATAAGCCAGGGGTTGTTATAAGTGTTTGCCTTTTGTAAATGCACATTGTTTTTTATTAACTATAATATTAATTGTAAATGTATTTTTTCTTTAGTTTATGCATTTTACTAATTTCTTTATGGATGAGTTTTAGTTTTATTATTATAATAAATGTTGATTTAGGTAATGAAGTTAGTTTAAATAATTCAGACATTTGAATAACAAAATATTTTTTGTTATTGTTTAAATTTTTATTCTAGTTTTTATTATTAAATCAGTTTCATAATTCGTTGCTATTAGAATACAGTCAAATGCAAAATGAAATACTTATTAAATAAAATAAATTGAGAAATTCATAGACTAATATTTTCCTAGTAAATTTATTTCTACACAATGTTTGTGTGGGATACCACAACCTATATATAATAAATTGTATTTGGTTATGGGTTTTGTGTGCAACAAGACAGCCAATTGTCAGTTTACTGTATCTTTTTTGTGTTGCTAAGATTGGATTGCACCACATTGTATCTTATTATTTTGTAAGGGTCTGTAGAAGTTAGTAATGATATGATTAATAGGCATGTAAAAAGGTGAGACTTGTGTGGGCTATCACAACCTACAAATAGTAAATTGTGTATGGTTATGGGGTGGTGTGCAATAAGGTGGTCCATTATATGTCCACTATTTCTTTGGCATTGCTTGGGTTTGATCACATTGCAGTGTGCCTTAGCAAACCATATAGGTCTGCATAAGTTAGTAATGATGATAGGAATGTTAATTTAAATATTATACAATATCACTATCTCTTAAGGATAATTGTTTTTATATAAATACTTTGATAATGTTTGCTTTTGCTGAGGATATTACTCCAAAGAAATATAACTGCCTGAATCAACTTTCTACTTGAGTTTTATTTGATGGGACTCATCCATGAAGAAATATCACTTTCTTTTATTTAATTTTATTTTGGGGGAGGTTTTATATATATATATATATAAACTCAGAAATGAAAATTTTGCTATAAAGTGTCTGAAGTAAGATATACAAATTGCATTTAAATAAAATATTATAGCAAAAGAAAGAAAATGATAGATTAGTGACATTTTTTAAAAAGACATATATTTTAAACATACACATGAACACATTTATTTTTTTCAAAAAATTATAAAGATCCTAATACAATCATTCTCTTTTCCCCTATTTAAAATTTAATTTAAAAAGTTTTTCATCATTTGAGAGGAAAAAATTATATATATATATATCTGATCCTTGTATCCATTCTCAAAACTTTATTTATCTGACCTAATATTTCCAATTGTTTTTTTTTTTTTGTCATTGAATGTTTGTTATATTGTGTCTGTCTTTATAAGTTGAGTCATCATCATAGAGTCTCATACTTTTTTCATAATCATGCAAGTTATAATTTATGTCTGTAAAATAATGATGAGTTTAAACTTGGTCCATTGTCCATTTTAATAGTACATGGTTGAAAAATAATTTTACCAAAACAAATGTTAATTTATTTTTAAAAATTTTATTTTAAATAATATAGAAGCATTGATTTCAGATTGATCTTGATATTCTCAATGTTAATTGAATAATCGGGAAAATTCTAATAAAGCAACACAATGTCTAGTAAACCTCATAATTTTTGTTCAATCAGTGTTTTTCAATTCTTAAACAGAATTTTTTCTAAGACTTTTGAGAGTGATTTAACAATATATAAAGAAAAGCAAGGTTGTCTAAATCAAAATAATGCTCTGGCCAGATAATAATATTTTTTGAAAGGAGAGATTGTGGTAGTTTCAAATCTGTTTCTTATGCTGCAAAATAATAATGTATTTATCAAAAGTATAGAGTTTTAAATAGATAGCTATATATCACTATTAATCATTTATAATTAAGTTAACGCTAGTTTTCTTGCTTCGCTGATTGTATACCCTGATTAAAATTAATCGATTATCTAAAGTGTCTTATAAATGAAAAATCTCATTGAAAAAATAATTAACCAGATTGTTGTTTTTTTTTCCTATGGTAAAAAACGAAACTCGTTATTACAGATTCAATCTAGAAAGTAAGAGTTAAAATATTCATTTAAAAAACTTAAAATTGAAAAAAATGATAATTAGTGAATAAATATTTTGCTAAGTATGTTATTAATATTAAAATGTCTGTTTTTTTAATGATAATTTTACATTTTTTTCGTACTACAAGTTTGATATTTTATTGAATCATATTTCATTAAAGTCTTATATAAAATTAATGAAATTAATATAATGTACAGTGTTCAATTATATGGCAGTGGCAATCTTTTATTTAGGTATCAACAGCCGATCATTATCCAATAAAGGACAATTGCATGAATTGAAAAAAGAACTGTCGAATATTAAATGGGATATTGTTGGACTTTGTGAAGTTAGAAAAAAAAAGAATCAATTTACAAAGTGGACATGTATTTTACTATTAAAGCATAAATATTGAATGCACAACTGGTGTGGTAATCATTATAACTAAAAAATAGGAAAACAACATTGTGGAGATAGATGATATTTCAGACTGGCATGATTAGTTATTTAACTTAATGAAAAATACAAAATGCAGATAATATATGTTTATTCCACAATAAGTTCACATTGTGATAAGAAATAAAGGAGTTTTATATAGATATACAAATTGCTTATGATCAGACCAAACAATGTGAGATGTTATTGTTAGAATTGGTAAATAATTGAAAAATGAAAGTGTTATGGGAAAATTTGTTAGCATGATAGAAATGAAAGAGAACACAGGGTTGTGGAAGTCACAAAAAAACTTTTATATTATGAATTCTTTCTTTGAAAAAATGCTAAATGGAATTGTAAGCAACAAAATGAAAGTATTGTAGAATTGGATTATATTTTAACTATCAGAAAATATGTTTATCAAGATTATAATATTTTTAATATATTTCAGCATAGACCATGGTTTTCTCTTAATGAGGAATAAGATAAATGTTAATGCAAAACAATTAATTATTGTTATTTTTAACCTTACTTGAATGAATTATTAGAACTTTACAAATTGGTTTTAAAATATAAATAGATTGAATAGTATTTATATTTGAATGTGATTAATAAGAATATAATTGGTACTTTATTAAAAATTGCAACAAAAATGGCTTGCAAGCAGCATATAATCAGAAAAATTTCTATTGAAACAAGTCAATATATGAAGAAAAAGTAATATAAAAACATATAAATATGAAGTTGAGCACATAAAATAGTCAATAAAAATTAAAGTCATATATCATATGACCTAATCTTTTTAAGCTTGTAAATAAAAAACAGTGAGCTGTGGTAATTGCTCTAACAATTTCGATAAATGCCAGTAAGAGAAAGCATTTTAAAATCTCTATCTAGAAACCACATACTAACCTCAGATCGATGATTTCATGCTATGGCACTCCTCAATGAGGTTCTAGGGTCTAAATACATAAATGTTTATAATATGGTATAAAAAAGAGTTAATAACATTATAAAAAAATTATAATTGTGAATTGATAATAATTTCTATAATGAATCCTTGTGTAAATTCTCCTTGCATACAGAGGTCTAGATATAAAAATACTGAAAATTAAATAAAATAAACTATACCACTTCTATTTTTTAAAGAATTTAGCCAAAATAGTCAGATAATACATTTTCAAATAAATATTAGTTATTCATTACAATGTCAAAAAAAATAAAATAAACAATTATATTGTATTTCGTCTCAATTTGAAAATTCATTCAGGCAAACTTGGGGATATAACATCAGCTTCATTTAATACACAGAAATAATAACATGTAATATTTAAATTTAAATATGTTATTTATTCAAGATCAAATATATAAATGTTTGAAATGTAAAATTATATATTATAATTTAGAAAAAGTAAAGCAGAGAGGGGTGATAATTCAAAAGAAAAAATTTCTGACTTCTTATAACTTATAGTATATAGGTTATAGTATATAATTTTGTGTTTTCAAGAGCTCAGCTTTTTATTCATGAAAAAATAACATCTTTAAATTTAAATATTAGACATTATTGTGTATTTAATGAGGTTGATGTTATATTTTTAAGTCATTTTTATAAGTACTCAGTTCAGGGTGAAATATATTAAGTGATGAGATAGTTGAATGCTTGTTTTGTTTTTTTTTTAATATTGATTAGGTGAATTAACCTATAATTTAGTTAGAATCTTTAAAGATTAGATATGATGTAGTTTAATATATAAAATAATTAATTATATGAACTTTTAGCATAAAACATTAATTCATAAATAATTGCAGAAGTGCTTTCAATTACTGCAATATAATCATTTTTAACTACTTTTAGTTTTAAAATTAAATCTCATAATGCACTATTTCATGTTATCTCCCAAGCTTTGTCAATTTTTATTTTTACATTAGTAAATTGTTTCTCTATTAATAATAATAAATTCATTTATAAAAATACCCTGGCTGTTCGATATATCCCAGATATAAATATGAGGTATGTGAGCAAGGCAGAAAGCTTAGATACCTGCAAAGTAGTCACAAACTGGGTTAGCATCAAATTAATCTCTATTAAATAACATATTACTGAAATAAGTGACCAAAAGATATATGAACAATAAGAAAATCAATAATTTAATGCCAAATGCACAAATAAACATATATACAAAATGGAAAACTGAATACAAATGCGGTATATGGCCAATGAGTTTATTACATTTACAACAAATTTGGGTGTGCTAATTAAAGACTTGTAAGTGATGGTTAAAATTAATATTTAGCTTTGTTGATTGCAAGAAAAAAACCATAAGACATAGAAAATTAGATTAAAGTTGCAATGGTTTATAGTTATATAATTCTGCTTTTATACATATTGAGACAAGAATCTTTGGGATTATCAAATGCTTCTCCAGAAAACCAACATTTGAAGTTCTTACTTGAGTTTTTATACTTGGATTCTATTCTAAAGTTAGGGATCATTTTATTAGGTCATGCTTTCATAATGATGCATTTAAATTTCTTTACTATATATATGGCTTGTTTCACAAACTAGTGGGCAATTAAAATATTGACAATTCTTTTGCTACAAATTATACACTTTTATAATTATTAAACATAAAGCCTTTTAAATATTCTCAAAATAATTTACATATTTTAGGTTAAATGCATCTATATAATTCACTTTTATTTTCATTAACCATGCTTATGTTACCTAATGTAAACTTTAGCAACTAATAAATGCCAGATGATATGGTTTATTAATCCTTCTTCAGTAATTCTCTATCCAATATCCCTAGATGAACATGTTTGTATCTTATGGTTTTGATCAATGAGGAGTTTTGGATTGTGTCACAGTTAGGATCTAATACAACTTCCTTTTAGCAGCCTTCATTTACTTCTCTATTTATCTTGCATATGGTTTTATCAGTGAGGAGTTTTTGTATTTTGGAAAAGTACACCTGGACCTTTCAGATCCAATGCATCTTTATTTTAACAACCATCATTTACTTGTCTTAGTTTAATGATAAAACAAAAAAGTAAACGATGGCTGCTAAAAGAAAGACATGGTTCTAAAATTCTAAGTCCACTGTTCCAAAATTCAAGCTCTTCAGTGATGAAAACTATAAGCTAGAAACTAGTCTGGAGATAATGGACAGGACATCACTGGATAAGATTTATTAAGCACCATAATCTGGTATTTATTAGTTACTGAAACTTGCATTAGGTGGTATAGTCATGGTGAAAGAAAAATGTATGCTGCTGAAACAGCAAAGGGTAACCTACATCATGTAACAGAGTCATGTGCTAATTGATTCCTTTATTTACATTTTTAATTGCCCCACACATGTGAGTATGAATACATATTTATATATATACTATGCACATTAGAAACATATCATTTAATAAATTATTATATTCATAGAGATATTGCAATTAAACATGCATCATTTAATACATTTTTATATTTTACAAATATTGAATTAAGATGTTTAATACATTACTCTGTGTATGTACAGATATTACATTTGTGTGCAATAATTTGCAATACATTACATTATATACTTGTAGTATTAAATTGGAAATTATAATACAAATAATATAGTGATTTAAATTCAAACATGAACATTGCTAAATTAAGGAATAAAATACATTGGTGGATTGTGGAAGAATTATAAATGTAAATAGTGATGTTGCAGCAATAAGAGGAATTTTAAAAATAATAATTTGTTTGAAAGCAGATAAAACAGTAGGTGGTGCTTAATGTCTAGAAACCAATAATATAAAAAGCATAATTTTGATGCTTGTGCAGGGCATGTTATAAGAAAATATTACTTCAGCTAATGAAGTAAGATCTTTGCTATATAGTTGACTATAATGTGAGTGCTTTATTAACTGCAACCTTTCTGTACATCTGATAATCAGTATTAAAATTTACATTGCACTGTTCTATAATACCTTAAATTTTTAATATAAAAATCATTACTTGTTATACAAACACAGATATGCAAGTATAAACACAAACACACTAATATAAATATAAACACTAGTAAATTATTAAATCCTTTTGAGAATCATTATGTCTATAAAATAAGGTTGCCTCAAACTTGGATCAGAGTCCCAAAATTATATTGTACATAAATCACTACTTTAAATTATATTTAAATTTGAAAACAAGTATAATTTATGTATTGCACAGTCGCATTAATACAGATACAAATACATTAATGAATTACATATTTATCAAATAATAAAAAAAATTAAAATCATAATATTTAAATAATAAAAAAATTAAAATTGAATACTTATTAATATTACATTTATTTTCAGGATGAGGGCCTTGAAATTGCAAAATCATCAAAGCACGTTAAATGCATTTTGTTAAGGATTCCGGCTGCTAAAGTTTGTGCCTTTGTCTTCTTTGTGCAATCTTATAAACTGAGCAGAAAAAATGAATTTATTAATGAAAATATTAATAAAAAAATCAAAATTTTATTTGATTTTAACATGCCATATGCCATTTTAAAAAGGAACTAAAACCAAAGAAAATGATGGTATTGGTACATATGTAGTCCTTTTGGTTTTTTCTGTAATTTTAAAAAGAAGATAAAAGAAATTTTAATTTCAATGAATCAGCAGCAGTGACACTAACATTTATGAATTCGTTAATAAATAAACTTATTAGCATAAATTATTTTCATAAAAGATAATTAATTCAATGTCAAAAAACTGTAAAATGTATCTATATATAAATGTGCTGCATAATAATTTAAAAATTAGCATGTTCAAATTGTCTTAGACTTATAAAAACTTTGATTTTTAGAATATATAATAATTAATTTAACAATTGACAAAAAATTTTTAGATGTTTACATGACACATATCTATACAAATAAGCACAGACATGCTCTCTAAAATGTTCTATTCATTTTTAATGATACAGAAATAATGATTGATTTAATATATGTTTGGGTACTCATTCATATGTGAGCATACACAGACATTTATGTCCTAATGACATTTCATTAATTAACAAATAAACTTATTAAAAATATATTTTCACCAAAAATAATTAATTCAATGTCAAAAGCATATATATATAATCAATGCACACATATGTGTGTATATAATTTTTTATTAATCTAAGTCATTATCTCACTGTTTTTAATTGTAAATAAGTTGTTGTTTTTTTTCAAAAAAAATATTACTTCCTCAACAGTCTTTTATAAAAGTTTTTTCTCACATTGCTCTTAATTAATTTCAAATATCTTTAAAAATACTCTAGCAAGTTATTTAGTTCAATATAGAAAGATTTTTTAAGTTTTCCTTTATTAATAAAATATACTGTAACTACTTTTAAAAAAATTATAATCAAAAATTACAACTGTAATTTTCATGAAATTATTTAAAATAATATCTCAATATATATAACACACTCTATTCACCAGCTGTCCTTTATATATATCTAATGCAGTACTATTATCTGTGCTTCTCTGCATATAGATAAACAGTATATGTATAAACTACTTTGTCAAAATGATAAAATGTCCAGTTAAGATGGTCCCTTCTAAAACAGTAGACTGGCTTATTATCATCTTTGGAAAAGGTAAAATCTAGGGTAACTATTGACCTGAAGTGAGCTCCCTTCAGTCTCTATGCTATCTAATATACAGATATATATGGGTTATAAACCATATAAAAGCTGGATCGGTTTACATGTGAATTCAAGCTACCATAGTTGCATTAGCAGCAGTGGCTGGATACACTGTCTTGCCTTCAGTTATATTTTCTTAGTAATTCTCTGTATATAATCTGTAAAACTCACTCAAAAATGTCCCCTAATCTATTTGTCCAATCTTTTTATAGTCAGAGTGGAATTTAAAAAAATGTAGTAATTAAAATTAAGTTTTCTTTATCTTGATGACTCAAAACCCTTTCAAAAACAACTTAGTAAGATTTTTATCAAAATATGCTATACAAGCTTTAATTTAAAAAAAAATGAATCTTTCCAAAATAGATAGTGTGATTTTATAATTACCAGTAGATCTATTGTAACATAAAACATGCTTGTTTTAATTTCAAAATCAGAATTAACAAAATATTAATTAGACCTTTTTAAATATTTAATAAAATTGTTATTTTTTAAAATTGAAAATTATTTAATCCTTAACAGTTATTCCAGTATAATATAAAAAATATCTATAAATGTTTTTATCTGTGTTTATTTCTACTTTTCCTTTCAACTGTATGTGTGCATATACACTACTATGTTGTCATATGCCATGAGACACATAATCATTTCAGTATATATAATAACAATAAAAATAATAAATATAATGGTAATTAATCATTATATACAGTCTTTCAATCTATAAAATCCCTTTCATTAATTCCTTAACTCCTCAACATAGATAGATAGATAGATAGATAGATAGATAGATAGATAGATAGATAGATAGATAGATAGATAGATAGATAGATAGATAGATAGATAGATAGATAGATAGATAGATAGATAGATAGATAGATAGATAGATAGATAGATAGATAGATAGATAGATAGATAGATAGATAGATAGATAGATAGATAGATAGATAGGTAGATAGATAGATAGGTAGATAGATAGATAGATAGATAGATAGATAGATAGATAGATAGATAGATAGATAGATAGATAGATAGATAGATAGATAGATAGATAGATAGATAGATAGATAGATAGATAGATAGATAGATAGATAGATAGATAGATAGGTAGGTAGGTAGGTCTGTAGGTAGGTAGATAGGTAGGTAGTATGTAGGTAGGTAGATATGTAGGTAGATAGGTAGGTAGGTAGATAGGTAGATAAGTAGACAGGTAGATAGATAGATAGATAGATAGATAGATAGATAGATGATTTTTGGGTAAAATTGTGTTTTTCTATTAGATACCAATATTTTGATGAATTAGCATCTGCCATTGTCAAGGTAAACTCTTGAAAGAAAATTAGTTCAATCTCAGACTGTACCTTGACTGATTGTGAGATGAAGCACGAGAATCAGTTGGAAATAGTTTAGTATTAATGTTACAGTCTGAGATCAAATAAAAATTTTTTTCAAGAGTTTGCCTTGACAATGGTGGGTGCAATTTCCTTGAAATACCGGTATATAATAGAAAATAACACACAGTTTTACCCAAAAAATCATTTAACTGTGAAAACATTATTATATATATATATATATATATATATAAAACCAAAAAAAAATTATAAATCCAAGAAATAATATAATATTTCAACCAGAGGGCAGGTTTTCATCAGAAAGAAAAAATATATACACATTAAAATGGCGATATTCAAAAATTACAGATATGATAAAAGACTGCAAATTTAACAAAAAAAAAACTGATTGGTTACCAAATCTAACACATGATATCTAACCAACCAATGACAAAAATTTTCCAATGCATTCTTAAAATAAAAAAAAACACATTTTCTTCTAATCAAGCTTAAATTCTACTTAAATTGAAATAAAAATAAATAAATAACCAAAATTAAAAAATAAGTTATATATATATATATATATATATATATATATGCATGCATACAAAAAATAGACTGTGCTCATATTAATATTTATTAAAAACCAAAATACTTATACATATTAATCAAAAAATATATTTAGTACAAAGTAAATAATTATTTATAATAATTAATTATTTACCCATATACCAAACATCCATATAACCAACCTTTACATAAAAAAATCTCATATAAAAAAAAAATTTCACATATAAAAAAATTCCCTTACTTATAAAAATCTTTTAGTAGATTGGGTAACCTAAAGATGTAATAGTCCCAGTGTTTAAATTCAATCCATGTGGGTGTAAGGACTTGAAGTTAAAAATAAAAAACTCTCATTTTGTTTTCTCTCTCTTATAGAAGAAACACCCTATTGTAGAATTACTACTCTTAAATCATCAATTGAATTATTAAGTTCTGTACAGGAAAAAGGATGTTATCCATGCGAGGATAAAAGATATTTTACATGTAAACATATTGTTGTGACAAAAGTGGTCCTAAGTACTAGGGATCATAATTTTAAATGGTATATTCCTAATTATGTTACATGTAAAAGTGTAAATTTGATATATCTGATAGAGTGTAGTAGATGTTTAAACCAGTATATAGGTGAGTCAGCAAATAGTTTACATGTCAGAATGCCTAATCATAGATTTGACATTTTACATAAGAATGAAGATAGACTGGTTTCAAAACACTTTAATTTACCAAATCATTCAATTTATGATTTAAAAGTAGTAATTCTATGGAGGGTTTTTTTTACAAGAGAGAGGAAACAAAATGAGACTTTTTTAATTTTTAAATTCAAGTCCTTACACCCACATGGATTGAATTTAAACATTGGGACTATTACATCTTTAGGTTACCCGATCTCCTAAAAGATTTTTATATGTAAGGGGTTTTTTTTATGTGAATTTTTTTTTTATATGAGATTTTTTATGTAAAGGTTGTTTATATGGATGTTTGGTAGATGGGTAAATAATTAATTATTATAAATAATTATTGTACTTTGTACTAAATATAATTTTTGATTAATATGTATAAGTATTTTAGTTTTTAATGAATATTAATATGAGCACAGTCTATTTTTTGTATGTATGCATATATATATATATTTACTTATTTTTTAATTTTGGTGTGTTTTTTTTATTTTATTTATTTATTTATTTATTCCAAAATAAATAAAATTTAAGCTTGATTAGGAGAAAATGTTTTTTTTTTTTTTGTTTTAAGAATGCATTGAAATAATTTTGTCATGGGTTCATTAGATATCGTGTGTTAGATTTTGTGACCAATCGGGAATGTTAAATTTGTAATTTTTATCACATCTGTAATTTTTGAATATCGCCATTTTACTGTGTATATTTTTTTTTTCTGATGAAAACCAGTCTTCTGGTTGAAATATTATATTATTTCTTGGATTTATAAGTCTTTTTTTGGTTTTTTATATGTATATCCTTTGGTTAGTTTTACATGTATATATATATATATGTGTGTGTGTGTGTGAATTCATAGTATTATTTTCAAGAGCTTCTGTTAAATAACTGATGTTTTAGTACAAAAACAAATACTTAGCTCAGTGCTTTTTCTTTTTCAAATTATAAGAATGATTTGAGAAAGACAAAGCTCTGAGGAAAGTACTTGTTATTGTACTAAATTATCAGCTATTTAGTTATTATATTTTTATTATATGGAAACTCCTAAAAATAATATTATGAATTCATCACTTATTCATGAGAATATTAGAATTAATATATATATAAAGATATATGGACTAAGTTAAAACTATTGTTCTTCATGAATAAAAGTTTTTAAAGATGGTGAAGGAGTAAAGTTGGACTTTGTAAAATTTGAATTGTCTATAAAATTATAGTGTTATAATGGTTGTGTAGTACAAAAATAATGCAGGATTTTTTTAAAGAAAAATTTGAGTTATACAATATTCATCATTAATGCTGTCACTTTTTAAAGATAATTTTATTTTGATAAAGCACTTACAGTTTGTAATATTTTTTTAATAATTCATATTTTCTTAACAGTAACATTTAATTTCTTAATAATGTATATTTTGCAGACTTTTATCTTCTTTGGCCATATAGGATGGAATATTTTGTTTTATTATGAAAGGAATATTTTTATCATATACAATTTAAAGCAAGTTTTTTTAGATAAATTGTTTGGTTTAAATAAAAAATTATTTTAATGATCAAATTGCTTCAAATCTGCTGATGTTAAAATTTATAAATATGGATTTGAATTTTGGATAGTTGAATTCAAATTTTGCATTAATATATATCTATATACAAAATAAAGATAAATGTTAATATTTGTTGCATACACAGTACACATATATAAATCAATTAAACAAGACAAAAAAAGATAATAAGCACTTTCTAAAGCTTGTTTTGGTTTTATACTTTAGTCTGTGAGTAAAAATAAAAATAAAATTATAATAAAATATGAAATCTGGTATTTTGAAAAGATAAAAGTACTTGCAACTCTGTTAAATATGCTTGCATAGTACTTAGAAAGCCTTGTAAAAATGTTGCTATTCTCCTGTAGAAGGTCAGATATATATCTTAGTGAGATGTTTGTTCGATAATGACATATTATATACACTGATGCCATACTAAATGAAGTAAATATTTAAACTATTGATAACAAAAAGATACAGATAGAGACCAAAAAACGAAATGTTAAAAACAAAAAAACCAAACATTAAAAATTAATTTATAAGAAGAAATAGCAAATTGTAATAAGAATTATTAAGTACATCATTAAAATATCAAAATGTGATGTATAAACATGATTATGTCAGCTAGGTCAGTAAGATAACTAATAGTATGAAATGTTTATAATAAATATGTTCTCTGTTAAACTAAATAAAAAAGCAGTAAAATAAAATAGAAAACTCAAATGAAAGAAAGAGAGCTAAGACAAGAAAGAAATGTTTGTTTATATGTAGACAATATTTCTTTTTGATGAGACAACATGTTATCTTAAAAGCTACAGAAAATATTCTTAATCAAATATAATTTCATTTGATCACCATTTCATAGGTTTGCATATACTGTTAATAATAGTACTAAATTCTCCATAGAGTAGTGCCACCAAGTGCAAGCTTTCATAATCAATTGATGCAGAAAGGTTTGTGCATAAAATCCCTATCTAGGGCCTCCTCTTACATCTTTAGATTCTAGCTTGCAGCTTTTATCACTAAGGAGCCTTGGATTTGAGAACACTACACCTAGATCTTAGAATCTAATGCAATCTTCCAGCAGCTACCTTTTACCTATTTGGTTAACAATAAAGCTCGAAGCCCAAGATGAAATACCATAATGCTTCCAGCCTCATCTCATTTTCTTTCGAAGTCAGTTCAGCATCTATACATTTTGGTGCCTTTAGTTTTTCAAAAATCACTGTCACCATTATCCTAAGGGCAAGATAGGTATAAAACCATCAAAACATCACATGATCATCATTTTATATGCTTATACATGCTGTTAATAAGAGTGCCAAACACTCCATACAATACTGCCACTAAATGTAAACTTTCATAGTCAATGGATGCAAGAAGGTTTGTGCACAAAACATCTATTGAGTATCTACTCATCTAACACTCCTGGACTAGTTTCTAGCTTGTTGTTTTCATCAGTAAGGTGTGGTTTGGTGCTTTCAAATCCAAGGTTCTTCATTGATGAAAACCACAAGCTAGAAACTAGTATGGGAATGTTGGATGAGTAGGCACTAGATAGTGATTTTATGTGTAAATCATCCTGCATCCACTGATTATGAAAGCTTGTAAGCATTGGCACTATTGTATAGATAGTTTGATAAAATAATAAAAATAAAAATAATAGTGAAAGATGTCGATAGACAATGAATGATAAGAATAAATGAGAAAAATATAAAATAAAAGTAGAAGAAATCATGGAAGAGTTTGTTGGGGATGAATATAAGGACTAGTGTGGTGAAATTACAAATATAGTTTTAGATTAAAATATTCAGAAAAAATAAAGTAATAAAAATGTGACAATTAGTAAAAATTAATGGAAGATGGAAAAAGCATGTAGAGAATATAAATGTGCTACTAAAAATATAAAAAAATGAAAAGATGTTCATATTAAAAAAAGCTATGTAAAAAAGAAAAATTTGCCTAAAGTAGATAATTATATAATAAGAATGAAATTAAATACTAAATTATTGGAGGATATTAATAATT
The DNA here is from genome assembly GCA_028023455.1 of Epiperipatus broadwayi. Classification (NCBI taxonomy): domain Eukaryota; kingdom Metazoa; phylum Onychophora; class Udeonychophora; order Euonychophora; family Peripatidae; genus Epiperipatus; species Epiperipatus broadwayi. The sequence goes on along the minus strand of JAQFVV010012506.1, from coordinate 641,672 downwards.
GTGAAAGAGATGAAAATAAAAAGTTTTGGAAATATATTTAAAGAAGGAATGTAGGAAAAAGAGAAATAGTGTTACTAAATGATAAGAAAAAAAATGTAGCTCAAGAAAAGAATTAGAGACGATTTGAAATAAATATGTAAAGGATATAGAAAAGATGTTGGATATGAAGAACAAAATGATAACAAACATAAAAGCACATAGTAATGGAGATATTAGTTTTACAAAAAGTCAGTGGAATGAATCAGAGAAGAAGTTGAAAAGTGAAAAAGCAAGATGTTTAGATGGATGGGCAGCAGTGATGGTGATGAATTTGAGAAATAGGGCAAAATTAAATATGGGCCTAAATTATATCTATTATTATGTTTTAATAAGATGGCACAGAAGACAGAATTTCTAGATAGCTTGAATAATACAAAAGTAAGGCTATTATTTAAAGAAAAGAGTAAGGTTTATAGAAAGATAAACAATTATAGATCAATACCAGTAATGTCAGTGTTATATAAAATTTTTTCATATATGATGACTGGAAGGGTGGTAAAATGGTTAGATGAAAATAATATAGTGGGAGAAATCCAAGAAGGTTTAAGAATAAATAGGTGTATTTTTTTGTAATTATACAATGTATAGATATGAGTAGAAATACAGATAGACAGTTATATAAGGTCTTTATAAATATAAAAATCATACAATAGAAGAAATAGAGATTATGGGTAAGTTTAGTAAATTTGAGACTGGATGGAGCTTAAGTGGATCTTATTAAGAGATTGTATGAAAATATTTAATATATGTATCAATTAGGAAATATAAAATCAAGTAGAGTTAAAAATGGGGTGGGACTAAGGCAAAAATGCCTTATGTCAATTTTTTGTTATATCTGAGAGAAATGGAGAGAGCAATAGAAAGACAAGGAAGAGTGGTAGAGATTCCTTTAATAGATGGCAACGGAATATATACATTATCAGGTCTTTTATTTGCTGATGATATCTTCTTATGCACAGAAAATAGAGTAGATATGAAAGTTATGTTGAAGACATGTGCAAAGGTGAGTAAAGATATGGGGATTAAATTTTGTGAAGTAAAATCAAAAGTAATGATGATTAATACTGAGGAAAGAGAAGAGAAAGAATTTTTATTGGAGGATATAAAGTTAAATGTGGTGAAAAGATAAATCTATTTGTAAATTGTCTTAGTAATCTGAGACATTGCTTGAATGAAAGGGAGAAAAAATTGATAAATGAAGCAAAAAAAGGGACTGATAAAGAAATTAACAGAGTTTTCATTAAAAAAATTGTATAGAAGGAAGTGACAGTGTTATGATTAACTTATGGTAATGATGCATTCTGTACTAGTAAAGAAGTGTTCAATTACTTAGAAAAAGTAAAAGAAAAGTAAGAAGACATGCATTAGATGCAGATATGTGGACAACAAAAAGGCAATTCAAGGAGAAATGGGATCGTCAAGTTTTATATGAGAGATGCAAAAAGCAAAATAAAATGTTTGGTAGATTGCAATTTATAGATAGTAAGAAAATGGCCAAAATAGTATTTAATTGAGTTAGAATGCAACAAGATGTGTGAAAAAGTTAGTACGATATGCAGAAAATTTGGATAAAGATTTTATGTCAGTATATTTATGCAAAAGGTGGGATGATTGTATTAGGAGAATTGTTGAGTGTAATAGTGGCAAAAAATGGGATAGAAGAATAGATGCATTAATAAAAAATGGGAAGCTGGAGAGATGGAGAACTAATATTTAAAATAAAAACAGAAGTAAACAGAATATTGAATGTGAATTAATTTATGATAATAGCAAGGAAAGTAGTTTACTGTTTAAGGCTTGAACAGGATCATTAGCAACAAGAGAATGTACATCCTAATTGAGAAATGTGGGTTATTTAGACTGCAAGTTATGTATGAAAGACATGAAAAATATTAGGCATCTGCTAATTGAATGTAAATGTTTACAAGCAGAAAGGATTCAAATATTGAAGTTGTGAGAGAATAAATATAAACAAAGTAATTGTACAGAAAGTGGTTTTTTTGGCTTTTATGCTGGGTTTGGAAAAAGATAAGGGGGATTTAGGTATAAAGACCATCCAGTGGACAAAGATGATGTTGTCAAAATGGGATGAAGCAGGATAGAGGAGAATATGGAAAAATCTTAAGGTAGGGAAGGGAAGATAGCTAACAGGTTTGTCTGGGCATAGTAGCTGAGAGATTCCTGATTTCAATAAAGGGAAAGCCATAGTGCATCACATCGTATACTCAAATATAACATTGATTTTGTTCCATATGATTTAATGCTGAGATAAAGAGAAAAAAACAAAATCTTATTTAATAAATTTGCAAATAAAGAAATGACAAATGTAAAATATTCTAGCAAAACTCTCCATACAGTATTGCCACCCTGTGCCAACCAGAGTAATCAATGAATGCCAGAAGGCCTGTGCGTAAAATCCCTATCTAATGTATTGGCACAGGGTGGCAATACTGTATGGAGAGTTTTGCTTTGTTTATAAACAAATATGTGCTAGTATAAGAGATAGTAATGATGTGATGCTTAAAATATTCTACTTAAAAATACATAAATAAGGATGTGCTTATTGGAAATAACTTTGATACAAAATAGAAATTTATTTTATGAAAATTAAAAACTCAAAAAATATTATAATTAGCCATCTAAGAATTAAGAGATGATGCGATGTGGAAAATAATCAATAAAAACTCAATTCTTTGGAGTAGGATTAAGATCATTTCTTTACTATATATAGCTAACTGCTGCACGACTCCAGAATAACAAGCCAATGGATTTTATTAATACTCATACTTAATCCTCATATCTAAAGATTACTTTATTGTCAGCCATCTGAGGCTTAAATATAAAATGGAAATTTTATTCAATTTTAATTTATGAAGTAAGTTTATAGGGATATTTGCGAGGAATGGTTTTATTGCGTATTATATATTTTTTTGATTTATGATTTTAAGTCAATAAATAATTCTAATTGATAGGAAATTGATTTTTTTTAATTATTTGTTTATAATTGTTAATTTTTGATTATTAGTTGCTATAATTTGTTATAACTTTGTTTTCAACAATTATATAATTATTGTTATCAAATAATTTTACTACAATTTGATTGAATCTTGAATTTTTTTATTCACAATGAGAATAAGGTTCACGTGTCTTCTTTGAACAATGTTTAAAGCAATTAAATTTTATATAGTTGGATTGTTTTCTTCATTTTTAAGGAAACACATTTACAATTAACCACGTTTTGTTTTTTGAAAATGTTTAATATGATCCAACGAAAATTATTCAGAGTTAACCCCCGCAGAATAAAAGCGTCATTCAGAAATTCTTTCACAAATTATTTACCTTTGGAATTCCCTAACTCAATTTTATCTTTATTAAATTCTTTTTTCTGTTTACGATTTATACTTAGTAATTTAATTTCAATTAATGAGAATTAGTGTGCAATATTTTAAAATCATTAGAGAAATAAATGTATAAAATTACAATTTAAAGTTTCTAACAATATGTATTCGTTCTATATGATATAATATTTCTGAACCTTGTCCCAATAGATTTCTAGTTAATTTTTTTTATTTTTAAAAAATAATCTTATAGATATATTTTAAAATCATTTATTTTTTGTCCTACATTTTTTTTTTCACTTTTATAATCACTAGTATAATTGCCCATGAAATTTTTACATGAAAGTTTTCTAAAAAATTATAAAATTAGTAGTATAAAAGGATTTAGGAAAATAATGATTAACGCATCTGAGGTTTAAAGTCAATATAACTAGTTAAAAAATAATAGTCAGTAAAAGATATCTAATTATTATTAATTATAGAGTAAACATTATAGGATTAATCTGGATTACCAGATAAATGTTGACGTACTGACAGTAAAAGTAAAATATATAATGTGTGATGGGGAGGTATTTTAGTCATACGGATACAAAACTCAAAGCAATGATCTTCATTTTGTTGGCACATCAAACATAACATTACATTATTCTATAAAACAATTTTAAAGCTTATTACATGTTACAGATTATCTAATATATATATATATATTCAAAAATTAAGTTGTATTAAAAATAAAAAATAATTCTCTAGCTCTTAAAAGAATTATGCCAATAGTAAGACGATCTGATTGAAAACTAAAAAAAAAAAAAAGTAATCTGAAGTAATAAATAATTATATAACTTCTTTTGCTCAGGAATACATAAAAAACTTGCAATGTGAAAAATAGTAGACAGGGGTGAAATCATACACATGTGTGTAAATCCATGGATTTTTTGGGTTCCAGAGTCTGCCATGCTATCAGTACATCAAAGCCAGCAGGGCAATCATTGAACATGTTCCTATGATATGATTACATGACACCATTTCATGTTTAAATTCCAAATAAATGAAGAATGGACTACACAATAAATAAAAGTAATTATATGCAAAAAATTGCTAGTAAAGTTGTAACATAAAACTCTGGATTCATTATTCACATAAAGTAATCCATGAACTTACAACATCTGCTATTAACTTTGATGTTTTCAATAGTTAGATATTAAAATCCATTACAGGGGCAAAAGTGATTGTAGTAAATTTATTAATTACTATCTTAGTGATTTCTGAAAAATTAAGAAGCAAAATTACACTCTGAAGAACTGTGTTGTATAGTAACCTGCGTTATTCTTAACCCTTAAGTGAATTTGGAAAAGTATAAATAAAATATTAACAAAAAAATTTAACAATTTATCTAAATAAAAGAAATAATCTAACATATAATTACAAATAAAATGTTATAAGCACAAATCTCTAGGCAGATATATTAAAATAATATAGCTAAAAATTGATAGATTTTGTATAAATAAAAAAGTAAATTATACTAAAATCACATATTATTTATACATCTTAAGCCCTTTTTCAATATAATAAAAAAACTATTAAAAGTTAATTAATACAATAATCATATAATGCTCAAATCCATTATGGGTCATTACTCAGTTCTGTGGCTACTGGTGTCTGCTGCTAAATGTCTTGTGATTTCCGAAGCAATAAATCCCAGTCAGTTATTTAATTTATTGCCAAGTAATTATAATTTCTTTTTAAAAAATGATTTTTTTAACATGTTGACTGCTGAGAGTTTTGTAAAGCATTTTATTGTTTCAAAAAATCTTTTTGTAATATGTATCCCCAAGTAATTCTATAATAAAAATTAAATTTTGGTTTTTAAAAAGATATAAATATTATGGAATGGCATGTCAAAATTAAAACATTTTTCATAGGTAGAATGTGATGGATATATTTATCAATCCATGGGAAAATCATATTAATATGCTAATATTGACCCATGCTAAAAAAAATTAACTTTTCCCTTATTCAAATTTTGAATGATCATTTGTGTTCTATCTGTAAAAAATGATAAAGTAGTTTTTAAATCTTCATTTTAGGGCCCAGATCTCTTCAACAGACTCCAAATAAACTCAATAAAAAAGATATTATCACTAGATGTTCCAAATGCTTAGTGATGATTTTTTTTCTCCTTTTATCTACTGGTAAAAATTAATTATCCATTTACGTAACAGTTTAAATAATTGGCTAAGTTAATTAAGGGCTAGACACATTAAAAAATTTAAACCTGTTTAAAATCTGGGGGGAAAATCCAATCTTATTTAGTCTGGATTAAAACCTCAAATTATAATTATAGTAAAAAGATGTGTTACCACATTATAATAACCTAGTATTAAATTATATGGATTTTTTTAAAATATTATTTAGAAAATATGATAGTAGATTTTTTAAATGGATTAAACTACTTATGCTTATGAGCAAATCATGCCCATCTCATCAAATGTTCTCTCAATGAAAGTAGTTATAGTAATGAATGATTTCAAACAAAAAATTAAAATACATACATTATGTAAACAAAATAATGTATATGTATGAATATATTTCTAAATAAAAAAGTAAATTATAATTCCAACATGCATATTTTTTTAAAAAATATATGATAACAATTTTGAAAAGTTTGAAATTAGAAACATCCAGTCGCACATTTTTTTTAGTCCAACTCAAGCAAAATGTAACCAACCAAGCAAGCCCTTTTGACTCATAGGTGTCACACTAATACAAATGCTATTTTTAGATGAAGTGGGTTAGTTTGCCTTTTTTAACTTTTAATTAATTGCTTTCTTGGTTGCATTTTGATTGAGATCTAATTAAAAAATACTGGAAAAGATTAAACTTTAAATAAATTCTTATATATTTAATATTTAAATACAAGTATAGTATATTTACTTTAATTACATATTGTATATATATACCCCCCCCCACTGAATTAAATATATAAACATAATCAATTTAATAGGCAACTATATATTTTAATCATACATTCATTTTCATCTAGTATATATATATATATAATCAAATCATTCGGTATACTGAATATTTACTGTAGTATGCAGAGGGGATTTGAACTTAGAATTTTCAGGTAAATGAAAATCCTAAGGTCAAATACTTATTTTATACATATATTCTCATTGATAAAATAACCAGTTACACAAATAAAAAAAAAAGCTATAGTTGTAGAAATTTGTATCATTTGTAAAATACTACAAGTAACTAAAAAAATAATATGACGAAATTTATGCACGCCGCAATGATGAAGCAAGGAGGTAAATATTTGATCAAGTATTTTTAGATAATCCATTCATTAATATTACAATTACAATCTAGGGTCAGCAACTTTTTTGCTTCAAATGTTCTAGACTGGGGCATATTATCTCTCAATTGTAACAATTGAGACAAAATTGACAGGATTTGTCACTTGCACAATAACATGCATAAGATTATTTCATGGGCTGATGACCTTGGATGTAAGTTACCACATTAGTAATAATGCAATCAAGAATGCAACACCAGTAACAATTTACAGATAGACTAATGTAAATTGCAGTTATGAGAATCAGTTTCAAAATTTGCTTAAGGATAATCAGTCCCAGAAATCCATCAACTTGAATGAAAATAATAAACATAATTCAATTATGTGTTAGAACTAAGATACCATAATCATTAAAACTTTTCCAAAAATAAAACATACTTGTGAAGCATCCAACAAAATTTTCTACTCTGCCAATGAAATAATAAAAATGCACTCAAACACCAAACACACCAGCAAAAAGTGTAATTCCAACTCTTCAAAAATATAGTAAGCCAAATATTAAAATTGCCACAATAAATATGTGAAGTCAATTCATACCATAGAATTTCACACCTAAATAAACTTCTAAATAATCACCATGCTGATATCTTTGTCATTATTGAAGCAAAAAATTACTATATTGGCCAAACCAATTATTATTATTGCTCTCAACAGTAAATATATATTGGCACATAAATCCAGCATCAGATTATTACAAAGTGTTGGTGTCTAATAAATATGCAGCTTCCATTAACAAGATCAAAAATAATCTTTATTTCAATTAATGCAATCATTCTTTTCTTTATTTTTCACTCACAGCTGTATTTCCTTAAGATAATATATTTATTCCAAAAAGCCAAAGAAATAGTAAATATTCTCCTTATAGCCCAAAGTAAAATCCTCCTATAGTGAACTATTATCAACTTTGAAACTAAAGCTGAATCAACAAGCCTTGCTACAACTACTACTTTATCCTCCAAATGCTGTGTCATTTATTGGAAAGCAAAGATCTCTCATTGATCTCTTTTTTATTTCTCCTACTGACCCCAAGATTTCAATTCATTTGTCTAGTGTTTCATTTTCTGATCATACTTTGTGTAACTCTCACACAAATCATTCTTCACAATAAAGCAATAATTTATAAATGTACATTTAAAAAGCAATTTCCAATCAATGATGTTTCAAACATAGTAATTTCCAGTAATTACTTTTATCAGCTGCAGAATCTCTCTTCAATTGATATAAGAATATTACTAAAAAATTTCTAAATAATTTTTGTTCTTATTAATTAACAGATTATCATTCAAATAATTTTACAAGACAACATATTGATGACATCAGTATAACTCTTTAAGCTATTCCACATTTCAATGAAGCAAAGCTTCTTATCTATATACTATAAAATACTAACTGCTCTTTGCAATAAGAATATTAAGATTTAGACTAAGAACAGTAATTCCTAATCTTTCAAAGTTAACAAAAACTAAGGTAAATGATGCAAAGTCAACTCCTCCTAACACACACCTTTGGTATTTCTATATTGTTGGGGCAAAAATATACTCATGTTACACACTAATATGGACATCGAACTTCTTAAGTACATAAAAACTACTTTAAAAGGCAGTTGATTATTGTATATCCTCTATTTAAAATGATATACAACTTCCTCAAAATAATTGTATCTTAAAAGAACAAATTTTTGAGAAAATTATGCAGTTATGTCCACACACTTCATTAGTAAATGATCTTACTCCAGTTACTTTTTGCAAGCATCTAAAAATTATATTATCACTCTTATACTACATAACTATTATAATCAACTTATTCATGTGAATCTTATATACCTAACTTTTCTACTAATGTAATTTTTGCCTTAAAAACAATCCAAATGCTTTATATCTATCAGTGATCTGTGTTTCATCTCACTGAAGAATATTTACCAAAAAATTTTTGCAAGAATTATTCTTAAACAATTAAGTGATCTTATCTTTTCTACACTTTCCTTATTACATTATGCAGTTAAATCAAGCTGGGCATTTCCAGCTATTCTGTTGGTGGAAAGCCAATTATGCAAAAGAAAATAAATTAACATATTATGTTGCATGCTAAGTTTACTTAAATGCTGCTTTTGATCTTGTAAATGGGACATACTTGTCTATCACATTAATCAAACTTTTGCCAAGCCATACATATTTAATTACTGCCATAAAAATTATCTTACCACAAGACAAATTACATGCACCTCTCTTCACCTTTTAAACCAAGCTGAAGTACTTCATAGGGCTCACCACTCTCATCATTACTATTTTCACTATATATGTAACCTCCAAGGTAAAAGAAATTTAGCAGTGCACAGAAGGTCTCTTTCTTCATCTTCAAACTACTGCTAAAGTGATATCCTTTATGGTTAATGTCCTGATATTCAGCAGAGATCTTGAAAACATTCTGCTCATTCTTCTACTCTGAATAAATTTCAAACACTAACAGGACATATAATATATGTTTATAAATTATTTATGTAACACTTAGCTACAGATAGCATTCTAGTTTCACTCATCATAGTGTTTCCTTATTTTTTCTTGGAATTCCAATCAATTCAACTAAAACACAAAATCATCTAACTGTCAGAAAATTCAATGCAAAAATAAACACTTTCTGCCCCAAAATATTTTATCTTGTTCCAGGTAATTTTTGTAATATCAATCATCATTCAGATTTCCTGGTTATTTAACATAGTCATAACTCCCAGATTATAAAGATCATATACTTTTAAAATCAAAAGATTATATCTAACACATAACATTAGATTAATGAAAGTTTAATGTTATATAACACATGACATTAACAATATAACATACATGATTTAACACAAACATTTTTTACATGTTATTCTGTCATCAAATTATTAGCAAAATAAGAATGGCTAAATATGCTGCTAAATTTATTTTACTGTATGGGACTAATTATATAGTATGTTACATCCTGATTCCATATTTAAAGTCAAAGTATAATTTACATAGGCATTTAGTTCATGTTTACAGACAAATGTTAGTAATATGCTAACACACATGTCCTGCTTTCCCAAGACTTATTCAACAAAGAGTAATAGTGAACAACCTACAATTTACTTTAATGAAGCTAAAGAAAAGATCAAATATGTATACTACATATGAAAAGATTAAAGTATTGCATTTTCCAATGACATTATATTATTCCCTAAACACTTATTTTCTTTTATCAATACAACTTTTATTCCACTCCAACTAACACCTTTAACTATCTCCATATTATTAAAGTATAATAGTTTTTCAAAAATAAATTTTTTTTTTTTTTTCTTTTTAATTAATAAAACTTTTTTTTCCCCACACATTTTTTTTAACACCCAAAAAAAATAATTTTAGAAAAAAAAAAGGGGGGGGGGGGGGGGGGGCCGGGGGGGGGGGGAAAAGGGTTAAAAATAAAATTAAATAATAAATATGAAGTATAAAATAATAATGATTATTAATTCTTTGAGCATTCTTTTTTTTTGCCACTTATGGCTCATATTTGCTTTTGTTTTGATATTTTTTCTTTACTTATATATTTTTAAAGGAAAAAAGTTTATTGACTATTAAGGCTTTTTATTTTTTATAACTTTTGTTAAAAGCATAAGTTCAAACAATGAAATGAATCTGAAAAATAAAATATTTTTGCAAATAAAATAAAAATAATAATAAATGAAAATAAGAAAAAAAAACAAGCAAAACAAAAAAAATCACTTTAGTTGTCAGGCTAAAAAAATGTATTCAACAATATATATATATATATTGCTCATCCAATATATATATATTTAAACATTTTTTTAAGAATAAGTGAAAATATAAAATATATATTTTGATATATCAAAAATCATTATATTATTTTGATAAAATATACAAAAAACATTTTAAGAAAGTTGTTGATAGATGTTTATGGTTCATTTATTGTCTAGTATCTATCAATTTTCAATTGATTAATTTTTTACTAAAAACTAAATATATTCCAATAGAAGCTAAATGTAAACATTAAATACTTATTAAGAAACAAATACTTAATAATTTTACAAGACAAAATAAAAACCAAATTGTTAAACTTATTTTTGTTAGATTGTTATACTATCAATCAAAGCAATGTTGCACAAATGTCATAGCATTGTTTTTCATATTCAGTAAATGTGCAATGGATTTTTTAGATCACTGATAAATGTTGTTTCAATATTTACATAGAATTAAAATCTTAATTTATTATGTTGTGGTTTGTAACTGCTAAAGTCATAAAAGCCTTTTTCAATTTAAGTTTTTATCATCAAAGTATTACAAGGATTTCTCTTATTGAAAATTTAAAAGCCCAATTACAGGACTGGGTTTTGTGAAAATAACTTAAAATATTAAAGATAAAAATGAAATAATCATAGTTAAAATATTTACAGAGTAAGTCATTTTAAAATATACATTTTAGATTATATCAAATTTGAATTTTCCCCCTACCATTTATTTCAATATTTTGTGAACTTTATAGGTTTTTGATAAATCTCTTAAATGTAGTTTATATATTTCAAATTGTTTATTTTGAAGCTGTGGGTATTTCAAAGTTTTTAGATCATTTATGATGCATATATCCTTGTATTTGGTAACTTCTTCAGTAGTCAACATCATGTGCAGAAAAACAGACTTTGATAGATTAGTTATTTACAAGATTTGTGATTTAACAGGCTGATCACATATTCTTCTCTTGGAAATTTTAAGGTTTAGATGGATATTTATAATACTTAATATAAGTTTAGATTGAGGTAGGAGAGGAAAAAAACAGCAATCCAAAAATTGAGTGCTGATAGCAGCCATTGTAATATTTTTAATTACTGTGTTGAAGTATAACATATTTTAGAAGAAATTAATATAATACTTACAATTCTATCTTCTAAACCAATTTGCTATCCTATCATTGACCTTGACTTCAACTAGAAAAATGCTGATGAAATATTCCTCTTTTCTCCAATTTTTACATAGAGCTACTGCAATTTTAATTTGATGAATTACTTGGATAAGTCAACTGTACCTAAAAGCAATATTCTTTTGCAATCTTATTTTTATCTAATTTAATTTGATGATAATTTTTGATAAACACATTATTTTTTTAACTGGTGCATTTAACTTAAATAAATTTATGTAATAAATTGTTTTTTCTCTTCACTAGTAAAGTTGTAATTATAAGTATGTGACTTTTAATTGGCAAACAATTTTAAATTATATTCAAAATTAAAAAAAATTATTTTGATTATAAATTCTGGTTATGAAACTATCATATTAATTTATTTTTTCACCCTTTTGACATTGCAAAAACCAATGTTTGGAAGTAAAAAACATAATTGTTTCTATCACAATTTATTTCTGTTTTTTTTTTTAAATAACATTTTTCCAAATAAGAATAAACATTATTTAATTATTTTAACTTTATATAATGATGAGAATCAAAAGAAATCAATCTTATATAGAGAGCTCATAAATAAGCTCTTAACAAGCTTTGCAGAATATCCCCAACCCCAGACCGATTTCTGCTACTGGCTTCCTCAGTAAGGTGCTAAGATATTCAAGAATTAGATTAAAAATACCAGGACAAACCCAGCACTTTATTTAATGGATAACTATTAAGTAGAAAATCTGAAATTTTCAGACATTCATGAGTCTTTCAATCCAGCCAACTAACTTAAATAGCCATATGAGACTGAACCAAGTTCAGCTACATCATATATTAATAACTTTAGGAATATAAAATTACCAAAGCCTTAATAGCAAAAAATAAAATTACAAAGAAATCAAGTCATATGTCACATAACCTAATTTAACAAGCTTGTATTACAAATATTATATATAGTTACTACTTAATAGTTATCCATTAGATAAAGTGCTGGGCTTATCCTGGTATTTTTAATCTAAAGCATGAACATCATAGCATCTCACTGCGGAAGCCGGTAGCAGAAACTGGTCTGGGGTTGTGGATATTCTACAAAGCTTGTTAAGAGCTTATTTGCAAGCTCTATATATAACATTTGTAATACAAGCTCGTTGAATCAGGTCATGTGACATGACTTGATTTCTTTGTAATTTTATTTTTTATATTGCTAAAGTTGTTAATATATATATATAGTGTAGCTGAACTTGGTTCAGTCTCATATGGCTATTTAAGTTAGATAGCTGGATTGAAAGACATATGAAAGTCTGAAAATTTCAGATTTTCTACTTAATAGTTGTCCATTAGATAAAGTTCTGGGCTTGTCCTGGTATTTTTAATCTAATGCTTGAATATTCTAGCATCTCACTGAGGAAGCCTGTACCAGAAACTGATCAGGGGTTGGGGATATTCTGAAAAGCTTGTTAAGAGCTTATTTGTGAGTACTATATATAACATTTGTAATATAAGCTTGTTAAATTAGATCATGTGATGTATGACTTGTAATGAAATCAATCTTTTACACCTATATACATTCTAAAAATATTGATGATGCCAACATTTAATTTTATGATTTTAACTATACTTAAGTTTTGATAATAAAATAGAAACTCTATAATAATTTTAATCATATTTTTATTATACAGAAATTTTCATTTATTTTTTGTGTTTACATCTTAAATAATCTACTAATAGAAAGATGATTTGTGACTAGTAAAATTTCAGATAATTTGAGAATTTTCAAAGTTTTTAGACATGCAAAAATATCTATATAAATTTATTACCCCTATAAAATCATGGTACTGATATAAAATCAGACTGTCTTTTATCTCTAAGTCAATTCAAACAAAAGCTATCATTGGTTGCTAGAGCATGTGATTTAGTTTGGAATTATTAATATTAGTTATAAATTATTAATTTTAATTGGTCCTAATAATATAATTTCTGGATATTTTTTTCTAGTTATCTTTATGTTTATAATTTAAATAATCTGTAAAAAGATTTAATTTAACATACTATGGTTAATAAAATTTGAATAGAATTGAGAATTTTCCAAGTATCACATATACAAATATATCTGAGTTTATTATTCCTATAAGATCATAGATGCTGAATTAAAAATAAGCCATCTTTTCTTTCTATGTAAATTCAGAAAAAACTATTATTGGTTATTAGAATATGTAGTTCAAATTAGGGTTGTCAATATTTATTGATACATGGAAACATTGTTGTTGGATATTTTTATCATTTTCTTCTGTGTTACAATCTTTAATAATGTATGAAAATATTTAACATATATAATATATATAAAGTGGACTATTAGTTCTGGTATATAGTGTTATGATCATAGTTTCTATTTTTGGTACACATGTGATAGAAACTAATGGCTTATGAGTTTGTTTGTTTTTACATTGGAAGATACTATAGATTTTAAAATGAGAAATGTACTATAAAATTTGAAATCTGATTGGTTACATATGTTCAGAGCTACAAATATATTATAATATTTTACCATATATGGGCAAACTAATGAAAAAGATTAATGTATACCATCATTCTAATTTTGATTACATCATGCCTATTTATATTTTTATATACATATAATGCTTTGCAATATCCTTACTATAATTATTAGCTGTCATCCATAAAACCGTGTAACCAATTCATTTCTAGAGAGGGAAAGTAAGAAAATTTTAAGTACAGTATGTTAAAAATAAGTTTTGTGACCACTATAATAAACAAATTTACCAACACCAAATATATCCATATATATCACATATTGATCTTTTTGTCTGATGTCTTGCAATGTTATCTTTTAATTTTTGCAAAGATTTCAATAGCTTGTCTCATTACAGTCTTCAATTTTATTCTATCTTAAGCCATATTATTCCAAACAAAACAATTAATATTGCTATTCTTAAATGCCACTTTTTAGAGTATCTTCAATGTATCTATCTTTTAGTCGTGATATTATTCATTTACTTCATATGCCCAATTCAATTAAATTGTTATCTTATAGTAGTATATTTAATGTTAATATATCCATGAAAAAAAAAAGCATATACCAATTTGTCTTTTTATTTTGATCAACATATTTTCAGAATATTAAAACTACTCTGAAATGAAATATTTATAGTTTCATTAACAACAGCCTTTTTATTTAAGCAATCAAAAAATATTTAAATTGGTTCCTATTATCAAACTAATAAATTATGCAAGTATTTCTGAAGACTTTTTTTAATTTATAACTGGCTTACAATAAAAAAAAAAATATGGGTATTTTTTTTTTCAAACAAAATGTTTAAAGTCGCATTCATAACAACGAAAACTCTTCGATCGATCCATTCTTGAAATCGACAAAAATAGTAAAATTTTATCATACTATAAATTTAAAAGCCTAGAATAATGTTTTTTTTTTTTTTTGTTAACTAAAAATGTCATCAAACCTGTGTAGCATCTTGGTTCCTCCTTCACAAAGGACGCCTAAATAAATTATTCTATAGACAAATGAATTAAAAATATTTTTTTTATGTATACACACACACTTATATGTAAAGTATTTTTCACATACGCACTTATATGGAAGATATTTTTACATAACTGAAAGTAAATACATGTTTTAGTTACTTAAAATTTGATTAAGCAACAAAGCACATTTATCTCGCTTGCTTCTTTTTATTTTTTAAGTATTTATAGACATTTTATAATTTGACGACCACGCAAATTTCCTAAAATAGAATATTAAGCGTTTGAACTTATAAGTTGATTAAAATTTCTATGACTAAAAAATTTAGTTCACGTTACTCAAATTATACTACTGTACAAATTTTGTTATATAGAAGTGTAAATCATTATAATCATTTGAACAAATATATATATATTCTATTTTAATTAATACTAGCAGTAACTTTAAAAGTCGATAGCGATAAATGAGGAAGAAGATTAGGCGTGCATAAACAATATTGCCAAGTTTTTACTTCCACCATAGATAGCATGATGTAAAGACCTCATTAAGATTTATAATTTATTTTTAAAGATCGATATGGTAGAATCAAACACTTTAAAAAGATCACAAACTATCACTGATAATAAATATTACAGTGTTAGCAGTATATTATAGATAGCTATTGACTAATAATCTAAACATGTCTTAGGCAAAAAAAAATTGGCATCCGTTTACGTGTACGTTGTGAAGCAATAGCTAATAGAGTAGAATAACTACATTTGATCATAATTAGAGGGGATTTGAACCCAGATTGTCACATTCCTTTTAGTCATGCATTCCATCTTATACAATTGATACACATGATCACGCATGCAAAAAAGATAAATGATCTCCAATATATGTATTTTATGCTGAACCAGTACTCATCAGTTGGTCCGAATCATCATCACACACACACATATATATATATATATAAAATCAGTGTTCAATTTATATTAAGATAACAAATCCTCAAACTTTAATGGACAGGCTTCGATTTTCTCTATTCATCCACTCTTTAACCATCCATACCATGGTCAAATTAACTTATGGTCAACATGGGTATGTCACAACAAAAATTGGAAAACAAGGGCTTTGAACACTCACCATCAGATTTTCAGTGATATGAATGGTTGAAGAGTAAGAGAGTGGAGAATATTAAAGCCTGTTCATTAAAATTTGAGGATTTGCTATCTTAATATAAACGGAACATTGATTTTATATATATATATGTGGGGAGGGGGTGATATATAGAGACCAACTGATGAGTGCTGCTTCAATATGAAATACATATATTGGAGATCATTTATCTTTTTCACATGTATGTGATCATGTGCATCAGTTATATAAGGTGGAGTGCATGACTAAAGAGATCTAGCTTAAAATATAAATACTATATATGTATTTAAATATTGATTATAATTAATGGTAGATTGTTTGTCATTAGTGCCAATCAAAACATTATAGATATATATGTGTTGAAGAACAATTAATGATCATTTTTGCATTTATTGAAAACTAGTTGTAAACAAGGGACTGTTAAAAAAAAATACAAACTATAAAGTAAATTTAAGATGATATACAATCAAATTTAAAATAAAATTAAAACTAAATATTGTATAAATATAGTATATATAACTCCTAATCTGTATTGTTGTGTAGTTTCTATTGGACAAATTCTGCTGCATAGTAAATAGGTTATATTAGGAATAAACCAAAATTATCACTAATAAATAAAATTTAAATCAAAATATATATCTTTAAAAAATATTGAATTATCAACATGGGTATGAAGTGCAGGTGCTTATGCCTTTAGCTCACGTGATTAGCAAAAGTTGATTGTGAAATGTATGCAAATGGGAGAGAGTGATTTTAGATTTTGCATTTATGGATGTTAAGCATATAATGGACTTTGAGATAAAAAGTATGTTGAAGAAAATTTTAAAAAATTTGAAATTATTTGCATTTTTCAATAATTATCTTTTTAATGCAGTTCCATCAAAAAGATCATATTTGAAAACTAAAGTTGTACACTTGAATTATTCTATCTCCTTATAATGTCAATCAAAAAATTGGCAAAATATAATATCAATTTGTGATCTTTTCATTTAGTAATTTTATAAATTATCATTTTTAAATTGTAAATTATATTTATATATAATTATGAAATACCTCACTAGACAACTTGCAAATCAAATCTTGATAATATTTTGGTTTACAGAAAGCTGAAAATTTTAAAACAAGATTCAGGGATTTTTTTAAAAAAATCATTACCAAATAGTAAATTCAAATAAGTAAGTTGAAGATAAGATGACTGCTCTTATCTTTATAAAGTCTTAATCTTGTGTTAAGATTTGGAAAGGCCCCTCTCATGATAATATTGAGCACTCAAGGCACATAGTAATAAGGTTAAAGCCTTATATGTATTTATGTGCTGACAATGTGCTTAATAAGAATTAATATTTACAACTTCAAATAATAATAATAATAAAATGTATGTAAATAATATTTATTCAGGTATACATGAAAAACAAATCACAAAGGTATCACCATCTGACATTTGACTAACTGATAAATATTGTCTTTTTTTTATTATATTTTTGTAGATGAATCTGGTGAGACCTTTATCTGGCAATAGACTATTTTAAATCTGATGGTGTGAGCGCCTACATTGTTAAGATCCTCAACATCTATTAATAAATATTGTTTTCACTTTATCAAAAACCAAGACAATAAATTCATGATTGAAGTCAATCTTTTTAAATCCTTTATATGAAATTTATGTGATTCAGAACAAAATTATTTCTACAAGATTTCTAAAAAAAAAAAAAAAAAGCATATTAATACATTATGAGAATTTAGAAATCTTTCTTTAAATTTTATACTAATGTTAGAAATATCGTCTATTTTATCATGAGTTTTTTTTTAATGACAACATTATAAAATAAATATTGCTTTTAGATTTTGAGCACAAAAAAATAAATCCCAATTCAAATTAAACTTTTTTGTGCACTTTAGCTTCTAAGCATTTTTCTAATGCAGTGTACAGAACTTAGCTTAAATTTTGTTTTATTAAACATAATTACATTATTTTCACCTTTACTTAATTAAAAACAATTTCTGTTATCTTACTTGGATTAAAATGATTTATTCTTGGCTCATGTATATTAAAAGTATTTTTTTTTACTTTCAAAAAAAGTATAATATATAAATTACACAAAATTATTTATAATAGAATAGAAATATCAATTAAAATATGCTCTAATAAAAAAATATTAAGTTAAAAGATTATTAGGATTTAAAGTGACAATATAAATAATGATTATCCTATTGAAATATTTAAAAAATAATAAACACAAAAAGAATTTTAAAAACTAAAAATAATTTAAGTAATGCTAAGATAATAAAAAATAAGAGATATAATTTTTGCATTTTTAAAGTAAATAAATGTATTTTTTTCAAATTAAAGAAAATTATAAAATATATATAATAAGAAATTTAAATCTCAATTCAAGTTAAAATTAGTTTATAAAAAGGAGAAAATTGTAGATAATATATTTAATTTTAGAAATGAAGACAATCATTTGAATAAAATAAAAGAAATTTAATAGTTTGCAAAAATTGTGACATTAAAGAAATTAAAACAAATTATGTGGTAATAATAAAAAGTAAATTGTAGCATTGAGAGATAAAAATTCAATTTATTCATGTAAAAAATTAAAAAAACATAATTAATTTCAATTACAATGTTAGAAAAAGGTAAAACTTATAGAGAGAGAAGAATAAAAAATAATCCCTATATAAAGAATTTAAAATTTTATTTTATTATTGATTTAAAAAAGAATTTTACAATAATCTATAAAATTTATGTTCGATGAATAATATATATATAAATATTTTTAGCATAATAAGTGAAATATTATTGGTCATGTAGTATTTCAAAAGTAGATATAAAATGATAATATGTAAAATTAATTTAATAATATATAATATTGTACAATTTTTAAGATAGATATAAATTGAATAAAATATGGGTGTTAGTCTATATTGTTATTGTTTAATGTTGTTTATTAAACTAGTTTTTCAGTGTGGAATAATTTTTTGTTAAGAACTTTAAAATATGATAGAACATAAGGGAAATTTGAAGATGAATATATATATATTTATATCAATTTTATGATACAAAAATAATAAAAGGAACTAAAAAATAACTTTGTTCAGCAGCATTAGGTTTATTAGTGACTTCTATATGTACAATAATTGTAATTAGAGAATGCCTAATTAGTTTAGTAGGATTGGCTGTTGTTCTTACAATAAGTCTCACACACAAAAAAAATATTTAAACCTGCCTTACTCGTTTTTTTTTGTTTGTTTCACAGTCTATGCTACAAAATGTTGCTGCTTTGTAATAATTTACTTATCAAAGCCTCTGTTATCAATTTTTATTGGAAAAATCTGCTCATAATATCACATACTTTTAATGACTGTTTTTTGCCTGGCAAGACAAATATGATGGTTAATGATGATCCTGATAGCTTTTATTATATATATATGATAAGTTTTGTTTACAAATACAAAGAACAAATATTACAGATTTTGTAAAACAAGGGTGCCAAGAATATTTTAGCAAATAATTTGGACAACAGGACAAACATTGAGTATACATAACATGTAGAATTACCTCACTGCTGTCCACCAGAAGGAAAGAAAAGATTAATTTTGGAAAGACAATGACATGAAGTAGAGCAAAGTCACTTTGATGATTGCTAATATTGTGCCATGTATGCAAAAGGTATAACCCAGTTTAAAATATGCTATTAAATATATTCTAACATAATATCTGCCAAATTACCAGTATCATGTAATTAAAATGTATTCATATCAGTGTTTATGACCTTATCAAATATTTCCTGTGAGGATATTGAAATGTTAGACACTTTAACTATAAGAAATAATAACAATAGCAAAATTAATTTTGATAGATGCAGTTCAGTACTTCAAGCTTCTTCCTAAAGTGAGATTATTGATTTGATGCCTCATTTAAATTTATCTAACAAAATTAGCTGAACTTCTTGTATCAAGACTTAGAGAAAAACATTGTCTTCTTCCCCTTATCCAATTCTTTTTATAGATTATTTTTAAATATTTTTGTATTCCTTCTTTTATTTATACAGTTTCTTGACTGGTACTGAAAATCTATTGAAACAGTAGCAGTGTGTCAGTGCAAGCTATAATAATCAATAGATACTAGAAGTTATTTATTTTAATCTCTATCCAGTGTCTATTCATCCAATATCTCCAGATTAATTTCTAGCTTTTAGCTTTTATCAGTGAAAAGTCTTGGATCTGAGCATTCTGTATCTGAAACTTTGAATCTAATGCACTCTCCGGCCCTCACCTTTTATCTTTTTAATTAACTATAAAACAATGAGACCAAATTTAAAACATAAGTATATTTTCAATACAAGATAATTTGTTTGTATAGTCATACAGATCTGAATCCAGTTATAGTATGTATATATTTTGATATTTTTGGTTTTCTAATATTCATAGAAATCATCCTTTGTCTAAGATTTGAGTTAAATCATTAAAACTTCATATGACTATCTTTTTCTTATGTTTACACAAGCTGCAAAAACATTAGCAACTTTTCCACACAATGTTGCCAGCTAATGCAAGCTATAATAATTAATATATGCTAGAAGAGTGTGTATTTTAATCCCTATTCAGTGTTATTCATACAATATCCCAGACTAGTTTCTAGCTTATGTCTGTAATCAGTGAAGAGTCTTGGATATGAGCATAATGTATTTGGACTATTGTATGTCTCCAGTGTCCACCTTTTTACCTTTTTAGTTAACTTTAAAACTATAAAAGCAATTTTGCTTGGATTGAAAACATTATTGTGCTTTCAGAATTGGCTCATAACTTTATAGTTAACTAAAATGGTAAAATGTGGGTGTTGGAAGGGTACATTAGATCCAAACTTTCATCTTCAAGCCTCCTCACTGATGAAAACCATAATGCAGAAAACGTCTGAGATATTGGATAAGTAGGCACTGGGTAATAATTAAAATGCAAAACCTTCTAACAACTATTGATTCCTATATGATGCAATAGCTGGCACTATTGTGTGAAAAATCCTACTCTTTTAACAGCTTGTGTAAGCATAAGAAAAAGATAGTCATGTAATAAAAAATTGTATTGTTGCTTTTTTGTGCCAGCTATTTTTGTTGCAGTTTTCAATAGAACAGCAGATAATCTCTTATTGATTTAAGATTGAATCTTCAAGACCTATCAAAACTTTAAAATTATTTTTAATTTAAATTTATTGAAGTCTTTCTGAAAATTAAAAATATCCTTCATCAATAGTGTCTTTTTAATAATTTTTTACTTTTTTTTTTTCATTAACATGTCATATATCTTACATTTTACTAATTGTTAATAGCTTCTTGTGTTGAATCTATTAAGAAGGTTATAATTTAAAAATACATCTTTTTCTGGTATTTAAAATATAATTCAATTCTGTTGTACCTTCATTTGAATGCTTCTATGTTCATTTCTGTTTACCATCTTTCTCAAAGAAAAGATTCATAATGTACAGTTTTTTTTTACTGCAAATTTAATAAGTTTATATCTTCTCTCATCACTCTCATTATAACAAAATTTACCATAGCATTTTCATTTTTAATCATTTTCCAGTACTAACATTAAAATCATCAATGAAAATGTTATCAAAAATATTTTGAGCATCTAAATAAAAATCATTTTCTTATTTCTAATGGTGAGATCTATATTTGATGACTTTCATTATCCAAAATGTTGTTTTTACACTTTTTATTTGTAATGAATTTCATTCCATTTGTGCATCCAATAAATATTTGTGCCCTTATTAGAAAGTAAAAGCCACTTTTTAAAGTAATTGTTTCTTCATCTTTTCTTTTAATTTCTCAAAACCATTTAACATTAAACAGTTCTTTCAATGCTATCCTCTTTTGCTTGAAAGTATTGCAAGGAACTATGTTCTAGAACATTACCACTCACTCTTCCCATCAAAATTGTTTTAAAACCAATCGTGGGCCACCTATGGTTAGAGCTTATTCTTTATATAAATCAACAATTACTGAATGTGCCTGAATTAGAGCTTCAATTTGTTAAGAGCCTGATTTTTAAATCTGCATATTATTTGCATGAGTTCAGTTTATATATTGTAGAGAAAAGTTTCTCACTTTTAACTACTTGTGATACTTAATCTTATTAATTTGTAAATATGTAATAATTAATAATATATATATATATGTGTGTGTGTACAATTTTAGAAGAAATTAGTCTTCACACATATACTATAAAATTGATTTGCATACCATATGCAGTCCACTTATGGTTAGAACTTATTCTCTAAATAAACTATCAATTATTGACCTTGCTAAAATTGGGGCTTGAGCTATGGTTTAAAACAATTATTGATGGGAGAGTGCAAATCAATGTTCTAGTACAGGGGTGGTGAACCTGTGACACGCAGTGGCACATTTGAATTTTTTACTGGCACACGAACTATTTACATATACTAATTTTCTATGCTTTAAATTATTCAATATTTTTTTTGTTGCTAAAATCTGTACCAATAAAAATTTACTGGAAACCAAAAATAAAATAAATAAATATAATATTATACTAGAATTCAATTTACAATTGAATTCTGATTAGAAGCAATAAATTACAAAATTTGAAAAAAAAAAATATATACATATATAGGTGGGAATGATATTTTAAGTCAAGCTGTCAAATGATTCCAATATAACTCTTTGAAATAATTTTTTTCAAAGTAAAGTAAAAGTAATAAAATTATTTTCTGTCCTAATCATTTTTTATCTAAATGTGTTGACACCATTCATTTTTTTAACATAATCAAAATCATGAACAAATGAACGAAATGCGTAATCAATACTATCCAAAGGACGTTTTTTTTTTTTTCTTTGCTTGAAGTTTTGTTGTAAAAGTGTAATGTAAAGATAATAATATATTTTAACATATAATAAATGTTTGATTTATAAAATTATTAAAGCTCATTTAAATTTACTTTTAAATAATTTGTTATCATTATATTAATATGATTAGTGAAAATAAAAAATAAAAAAATTGTTACGCAGTAGAAAATTTCAAAATTGGTGGACAGATGAGTATGGAATGATTAACAAAAGCGTCAAGGCAGTATGTGTTTTATGTTCCAGGAATTGTATTGAGAACATCATCGGTAAAACAGCATTACGAGACCAATCATAAATCGGTCTGCAAAAAAAATAAAGATGAACAAATATAATGCATTGCCCAAGCATTTAAAAATATAAATATTCAATCAACATCTTAATGAAATTTATTGAAAATCATTCAATTATAACTGCTGCTAGTTTTTTTATTTCAAATGTAATTGCCAAATATAGAAAACCTTTTAATGATGGAGAATATATGAAAAAAGCTTGGATAAAATGTGCACCAGTTCTTTTTGAAGATTTTGAAAACAAAACAAAAATTATTCAGAGCATAAAATATTTATTATTGGCTAGAAGTGCAGTTAAAGAAAGTATCCTGAAAATGGCTAATAAAATAACTTACCAACAAAACCGAGATATAAAATCTAGTTTAATTTCTCTCTGCACTGATGAAAGTACAGGCATAAATGGATCAGCCTGCTGGGTATTTTTATTCACTATTATGATGGAAATAATATCAAAGAATTGATCTATTTAAGCTCATTAGTAACAACAACAAAAAATAGATATTTGCAATGAAGTTTCAAATGTACTCACTGAAAAATAAATAGATATTGCTAACACTGTATCAGTAACTACAGATGATGCTCAAAGTATGACTGAAAAAGAAAATGGTTTTCTTAGTTTATTTATACATCAGCAGGTTTTATGCACAAGGTCAATTTTAAGTCACTGGATGAAGTTATGAACTGTTGTGACTAAGTTAGCCAATTTATTTTATAAATTTATTGAGTGAGGAGAACTCAGCATACAATGATTTACTTATGTACTACAATGTCCGATGGTTACATTGAAGAAAAGTTCTTCAAATATTCATTGAGTATTTAGATGAAATTAGTCTGTTTTTACGATGAGAAAATCCTTGAAAAATATAATTAATTAATGGATGTTGAATGGCTTTTAAAATTAATGTTTTTATTGATATGTGTTCACATCTAATGAAACTACAAAGTTATAATAAGACAATTGTCATATTTGATTTGATAAAAGCATTAGAAGTTAAATTCAAATATTCAACCATAATGTTATTTCTTACACCTTCAAATATTTTCCAAATCTAAAAAAGTTCTTGAGTGATTTAGAATCTCACAAAAAGCCGGATCATGTAAAGTTGATGCAAGTCTTTTGTGCTGTAATTCAATTGATAATTGATTAATTTTCTTTAAGATTTACACAGTTCAGACAATTTTCAAAAACATCAAAATTTACTTTATACCCAGATACAATATCAATGGAGTCTCAAGTTAAAAAATTTTGAATGGCTTAATTAGGAAAATATGGAAATGAAATCAGTCAATTTTCAATCAAGTTCTATATAAAAACAGAAAATTATTGATTTGAGGAATGAGTTAGAAACAATGGGAAATGATTGATTATTGGACATGTGTAAAAAGAATGCTGAAGAGGAACTATTGACTGCCTCAAATGCTGTTCCTGAAACATTTGATTGTTTAAAAAAATTAATAACTGCTATATTGTCAATTTTTTCCTCTACATATGGATGTGAATCATTGTTGTCAGAAATGAATTTAATTAAAGATAGTTTGAGAAATAGAATGACATATGAATCTAGTTCAACATCTACATTATTAAAATTGACAAAATGTGAACCAGATTTAAAGCATTTGTGATCCAATGTACAACAACAAAAATCTCATTAAATAATGTCTATTTACTTTGATTTTATGTTTATTTCCAAAATTTTGTTTCAATAACTATTAATTTTTTACTATTACATTTTATTCAACATGTTGCTCTTCAAAATAAATATTGTTCACTTTTATTTAGCTTTTTTAGAATTTTTGTTTAATTATTATTGTTATTATTTTGTTTTATAAACTTTTAAAAAACTATAAAAAGATTTAATAACTGTATGGCATGCCAATCATTCAATAAATATTTTTTTGGAAATTTTTGGCACATACACGTAAAAAGGTTTGCCATCCCTGTTCTAGTACATGTGTAAAGAGTAGTTTCCTCCAGAATTATATATATATACTCTCATGATACAGAGAAATCTGGGGTGAAGCTGAAGTGATGGCACTCATTATCATCAACCCAGTCAATGAATCAAATTCACTTTAAATATTAAAAGAATAAATGAATATGATCATAAATGAAAGCATGAGAAATCAGCAAAGAACTAACTAAAGACTAAAATACATTTACTGGCATTACAGAGAAGAAGAAGAATCATTCATCATCATGAATAATCAAAAAATAAAATCAACAGTCAACTTTACGACTGGATTTGAGAGTAATTTACTATAGACCAGGCTAATTATTTGGCCCTTGCCACACTTGGGGTATATTATGTAAAAATAATTTGGATGCACAAAATGAAGTGCTTATCCATCAGATTATAATAATTTAAAAAAATGATGATGGGATACCAAAACATGCTGATCATCACCAATGCTCTGGACACTTAATACCATTAAAGTATTGGCCAACTATAAACACAATTTGTAATAAAAAACTAAATAAAATGTATTACATGAACTTTAAAGGATATTCTTTTGTGTTATCCAGCAATAGAGAAGTAATAAAATCATCATCAACAGGATATCCATAACTCTAAACATAAATCCCAATCTATATAACTCTGTATGCAAGAATCCAGCTCAGTGAACAAGAGCTCTATAATTGTTACTGTGAACAAGACATAACACTAACATGTAATGTTTTAAATCTATTCTAGGATTAAATGAATTCACTGGAATAACTTAATGAAATATAAATTGTTGTGTATGCTGTAAACTTAACATTCTAATTTTGATTAAAATACAAAAAAAATAAGATATCGCATTGTGATATACAAATATTTCAATAGGTTAACATAAAAACACCTATAAATCAGCACACAGATGTGCCTGTATAATATAAAATATACATATTCAAATTGTCATAGACATAGAAAAACAATTCATTTTAATAATTCATAAAGTATGATTGATTTTCACATATATTGTAACGATATATAAATATGCCATTACATTAATTTAAAATAAAAACTAAGTTCGCAAATAAAAATACATTTATTAAAAATCTAAAAGCTAAAAAAAAAAAATTAAAGAGTTGTTAAACGTATTTATATTCGCACAGATGCAAAACTTTAATTTTTTTTTTTTTTAATAAATAAAAGTATTTGAATGTACTTTGTTATTAAAAAATACAAGATTTAAAGATAAAATATTTTTGTAAATGGAAATGATTGTTTTATAAAGTAATTGAAAAGCAAACTGGCCCTCGGGGCTCTTATATACTGTAATTAAAAAGTCAGAGGATAAGATAGATAAGAGAATGAAAAGAATTAGCTTGTCCAATATGGAAACAGCAATAAAGGCCCGGACCATAACGAAAAAATGGAACAGTGATGTCTTTTGTTCATTGAATCCAGAGGACCATTATAAAAGGAAAACAATTAAAAATTAAAACAGTTTCCTGACAGTTCCAACTTGATTTTGTGAGAAGACCGATAAGATGCACTTGTTGTTCTCTCTCACTTATTTTAAAAAGGAAATGACTGTGATACCAGAATGGAACCAGCTAAGGTTACCTCCAGAATATCAGACCGGTCTTCCATGAAAGTCTTCATGGGAATTGACAACAGGATCTGTGAGCTCTTCTACTGTAAGGTGTAAACGGAAAAATTTGACTACAAATAATTAAGAACTTTAAAGATTTAACAAGTTAAGCATAATTTTTTTAAAAATGAACGTTTATCTGACTTAAAGTTTCCAAACCAATCATTGATGTTTAAATTTTACATAGTTAAGTTTGCCAAAATCATTTCCATTTTCATTTCTTATTAATATTTTTGTATAAATTGTTTAAATGCATGAAATTTAAGTTGGATATGGACGTTGCATGGATTTGTTAGTGGTTAATTATGTTGTGGTTTTCATATTTGATTAGAATATATAAGTCATCGATGTCAATGCAGCATCTTATAATGAATTCCATTGGGTTTCTTGTATTCCCTCTGCAATTGACATTATCAATGACTTTGTATTTTGATTGGTTATGTTTATTTTGAAATGTTTTTGACCGTGGAATCTATGCAGCTGATCTATACTCAACATTATAAAACAAATTTTATAAAAATCATCTGTGCAAATTTAAATAAATGTTAAATTTAAGTTGGATATGAATGGCTGTATAGATTTGTAAAGTTATATTAATTAATTAGGGGAGTTAGGTTATTTGTTTCATAGTTAAATTGGGTCAATGGATTGGATATATTGGTGTAATTAGTATATGTAGTATGAGGTTTGCTACATGCAGAATCACTATATATGCCATGCAAACCCATTTGCCTATGGATGGGATTGTAAGTTGGCAAAAAGAACCGCAGTCTCTTCCTATGGAGTTTTTATTTTATTGTTCTTCTTGCCATACAGATGTAACATTCCTGTATTGGACAAGAGTCAATGTCTTCTCTCTCTAACTATACTGTTCAGATGTACATTCCTGACACTATAGTATAGTTAGTGCTGTTGTATTTTCATGCTACATTGAATACATTAATGCCAGTTTGACTAAGAACTTTTGGCCTAAGGTTAAATAAGGGATAGAATATTTTCTTTTCAAATGCAGATCTATGTAGTCTATCCATACTCGACAATCTTAATAAAAATATTAAATTCATTCATACTCAACAATCTTAAAATAATAATTTAAATTAAAAATTAATATTAAAATTTAAATAATAAATGTGATTCCTCAAATTTAAAATGATTATATATTTGCGTAAATAAATATTGTTTGTGTATTAATTACTGGCAGTGGCTTTTATTTTTTTTATATTTAAGATATAAATTAAAGATAAATATTATTATCTCTGTGTCTCCACTGAGCTAGTGACAATGGGCTAACGGTCTAAATATAAAATTGAGCAGGATCTTATCAGCGTATCTGCCTATTTTATAAATTTTTCTAGGTTCAAATGCCTAGATGGCGCCCTTGTAGTGCAGATTATGGTAAGATTCGATCTTCACTTTCTTTTGGATCGTTATAATATGTATCTACATAACATGCATCTATATAAGCATAGATGTGCTGTATAATAATTTAAAATTAACAACTTCGAATTGTCATAAAGAATCAATTCATTTTAATGGTACAAAAATAATTAAGTTTAACATATATATGTATATGCATGGAAATGTTGCACACACATTTATATTCTAAGATATTTGTAAAAAAATAATAAACTTATTAACCATATTATATTTTCACAAGATAATTTATTCAATGTTGAAAATCTACATAAAATTCACACTATGTGTGTATATAAAAAATAGTATGAATCAAAGTTATTAATTAATTCATTATTTCTAATAGTAAGTAAAAGTTTTTTCTTTTTTAAAAAATAAAAAATTATCGTGAGATTCAGTTTATTCTTAAATCTTATAATTTAAAGATTTTAACCACAAAGTATTTAAAATAATCTCATTGTCAATATATAGCATTCTACTCAACAGCTGTATGCACTTTATATATATTTGACTGGTAGTAATTATGTGTTTTTGCTTCTTTGCATATAAATTAATGAGCATACATACAAAATCATATCATGGTAATCCTTTTAGCAAGCTGATAGAATTTCTTGGTAAGCTAGTCCATTATAATCATGTCCATAATAGAGTAATATAAGGTTAAATTGACATTTCCAGGAAATGTATACATCAAGTAATTGTTGGCTTTGTTAGCCCCATTCAGTCTCTACAATTTGGTAGGCTTCAGGCATGCCATCTAATACACAATATCTAAAAGCTATGAACCACATAAAAGCTGGATCTTGCTTTCATGTGAATTCAAACTCTACTGTCATTGCATTAGAAGCATCAGCTGGATATACTACCTCTTGCCTTCAGTTATAACATCATAATTATATTTCTGTAGAACAGTTATAAGTCTCATAAATGATTTGAATCCACCTTTATATTATATTATGGAATTGAAAACAATAATTAAATGAATTCTTACTTTATCTTGACTGAAAAAAGTTAATGATTCTATTCAGTTCACCTTAATCCTTTTAAAAACAGCTTTGTAGGATTTTGTCAAAATATGTTATACAAGCTTTAATTTTAAAATTTTTTATTAATCTAATTAAAATAATGAAATTTTATAATTATCAGTATATATATTATAACATAAAAACAAGCTTCTTTTAGATTTCAAAATCAGAATTAATAAAATATTAATTAGACCTTTTTAAATGTTTAATTTATAATAATTTTTTAACTCAAAATTTATTTAACTCTAAACTGTTATTCCAGTGTAATATAAAAAATATCTACAAAAAAATTTTGTTTCTGTTAATTTCTACTTTTCCTTTCAACTTTGTAAATATTTGTGCAGATACATTAGTATGTTATTATATGCAATGGGACACATTACCATTGTATTGCTATATTACTAATTATATATATTAATAAGATTCAATGTTGCAGGTAGTTAAAAATAAAACTTTCTCTTCCTATCATATATAAACTAAACTTGTGCAAGTAATATGCAAATTTAAAAACCAAGCTCATAATAAATTCAAATTCTATCTATTCACAGTTTGTTGGTTTATTTAAAAAATAAGCTCCAATCATAGGTGAACCACCTATGGTTTTAAAATAATTATTGACAAGAAGTGGGTGTTAATTTTCTAGTGCATGTATAAAGAGTAGTTGCTTCAATATCAATATTGAATATAAATGTTGCACTATTATTAGTTTAGGGAAGAGTCCAAAATTTCTAATAGCATATTGAAGAACTGGTTATAATGCAGTATTTACATGCATGTATATTTAATATTTGTATACTAAATTTCATAAAGATAATAAGCTTTGTTTTATTATACATGTCTGTATGGATACGTGCTTTTCTACACATAGTAAAAAATTAACTATTTAAAAATATATTAATTCAGTGAGGTGATGTCAAGTACAATAACTATATTTGAAGTGTAACTTTTTAAATTTACTCCCAGCTGAGTTAAAAAGTTATATGATGGTATTTTAAGTTTTTTTTTTTTTTTTGTAAAACATTGTAAGGTGAATGTACTTTTAAAATTATATATATACGATGAGCATTAACACTATATTGCCTACCGAAAAAATTTTATTCATATAAATTGACTAAAAACTAAACAAATTGCAAATTAATCGTTTTAGATTTAAAATGAGTCTACTTCAATGATGGCCAATCCAAAACGTTTGTGCGAAATTATTAAAATTGAAAATATTGGGAAGTGGATGTTTATCTCACCCCCAATAGTAAAATTTATTATTAAAAAATAAAACTTATTAAATGATATTAAATTATGCTGTTTGCTTTAAATAATACTATCCTAAAATAAATTTTGTTAGAAACGTAGCGTGAAATTAGAATTTGACAAGGAGAGTCAAGTATTTTTATTTTTGTTTTAATCAAAGCTATATTTAAAATAAATGTAAAGATTTTTTCTCTAAAAAATGATAAGAATATATAATTGTAAATATTGATCAGTGAGTACAATAATGTGGATTCCAGCAGATGATGACATATATTTTAATTTCACAAAACAATAATAATAATAATAATAATAATAATAATAATAATAATAATAATAATAATAATAATAATAATAATAATAATAATAATAATAATAATAATAATAATAATAATAATAATAATAATAATAATAATAATGTATGAAACTGAATTCTGATTAGTTGTTTGTCACCGCAGTAATTTATATACGTGTGGTTTATTGAGGCGATAGAGTATCAAGCTTTATAATATAAGAATTCTAGCTTTGACATCTCTGGTTTGAATTTTTTATAATCTCCCCCTCCTACCCTGCAATATTAAGCATTATTTATAAAAATCATATTCATGATATGCTTTATGTTATTATTATAAGTCATTTTTTGATATTCATTTTAAAGAATTGCAATAATTTTGGTCATTATATTTTGGACTATCATATTATATGACTTAAATTAAAGATGTTGGTTTAAAAGTTTGTTAAATTGACAAATATTAAAATTATGTGCTCATAAATTTTTGAATAGGATCATATTTCAAATGATAGGTTTTGTCTTTCATAAACTGCACCAGACAAATAAAATTAAATTCAAAATATAAATGATATATTTTGCTCATTATTGTCTGTGTTAATAAATCTTTTAAATATGAACATTTTTTAAATAATGGAATAGGTTTTGATTTTTCTGACCTAAAACTGCAAATAATATTAAAATTCAAAATAGAAGTGATATAATGATTTATTTGGGAAGAATATACATTAAAATGTTAGATAGCAGAAGTGTTAATACTAAAGAAAGGTACGTATTGTAAATTTATTTAGTATAGTTACAAAGATTGTCAAAAAAACTCTACTGGTGACTAAGAAACTATCATTATGCATGTTGTTAATGAAATTCATCTTATGTAGAAAGGGCAGATCAACTAATGCAGGGAATAAAATCTATTTTAATATCTATAGTTCTTTATTTTTTTTTAATTAGCAACTTGATTTGTATAATAGTATCAGTACTCATTTTATTAAACACCATTAGAATCAGAGAATATTCCTTGATGAATATCATTATTACAGTAATATCATTAAAGGATTTTTTTTTTTTGTAAACATTACTGTATTTAGTAATACAAATAGTAAGCTTCAGCCAAACATTTTTCAGTATTAGAGTTGTATACTCAAATAGTTTAATTTTTGCACAACAGATGAACTGATTATCATAAAAGTCTGGTTTATGCAAAAAAAGTCTCTATAAAAATATGGATGCATCCTGCTCCAAACAATGGCATTTAAATATTACCTTAAAAAGTAAAAGTTAGAATGCATGAGAAATTTATATTACTCAAGTATTTACAATTGCAGATTGTTGACTACATCATAAAATTGGTACAATCAAAAATTGAAATGATAGTTGCATTAAACAATAAGTCTTAGTCCAATCATATCTGTAAGAAAATGTATGTTTCTTCTATAAAAGTATTAACAGTTTGTGCTAAATTTCAGCCTCGATTAAACACTATAATTGCTAAACTGTAATTTCAGCATTGTTGTATTACTGAAAGTGAAATTCTCTTAAAGAATGTGTTATGAACACAAATAAATAAATGTATTCTTTTTTATATTAAATAGAAAAATAATGACTGATTTCATTAAAGAAAACATGACACTTTTTGTTTGGCAGAATAATAAATTAGGCATGAAGCTTGATAATAAATATTGAGATTTAAAGGCAAATGTTTCATGATTGACAAAAAGCATTAAAAATGATTAGTTAATTGAAATTGTAAAGAAGAAAAGTAGATTCACTAATTGTTGTCACTTTAAATTCTTTTTTATGAATTGAGAGCAACTTATGAATCTGAAAAATGATAGCACAATCTTATTAAATACAGAAGTAGAATTCTTTTATAGGATGATAATGGTATTTTAATCAGATGGAAGAAGTATTATTATCATCTTTTGAATAACATTACAAAGCTTGAGATGATGATTGTATTTATTTATTTGGATTTGGGTGTAGATATATAGTTTAGTCAAATCAAATTAGTTCCTTATAATTTTAAAAATAAATAGCCTACAGATTCCTAATGCAATACCTGCTGAGTTTTAACTTATTAATAATATATTAACTTCTAAAAATATTAGAATTTATTAGAAATATATGAACTCTGAAGTTGTGTCATTTGATCTTTAAAATGCTTCTATTGTTTTAATTTTTAAAAAGAAATATAATAAACAAGATCAGAGATAATTATTATGGAATATCATTATTATCCATTATAGCAAAGGAATTTTTAAAGACTGATAAATAAATTTCCTTCATTGGCAGATGAAGGATTATCAGAGACTTGTGGTTCAGAGAATTAGAAGTAATGAAGTCATGACTTGGTATGAAAATATGAAAAAACTGTGGTACTCAGAAATGTGATTGATGTGTTGTGATTAAATTCAAGCATTTGACTCAATTAATGGAATAGATCTAGGGCATTATTAAAAATTATCTGTTTATCCATCAAAGCTTCTACATTGATAGAATAAAAAAACCTGTTATTACTATAAGTGGAAAATCTAAGGCATTTGTAATGGAAACTAATTGTGATTTTTGGAATTGTTTATAGATGGTTTAATGAATTAGGGCTGATTGCAATGCAGAATTGATGGTAAAACTTTTAATTTTGAATAGTCAAGAACTTCATCTTTTCAATTTATGGATTAACAGTCTGATTGAGCTACTTTTTTCAGTTCTAAAGATAATTTACAGAATATATTTAATGTTTTGAGTGCAGCCTGTAAAGATTTTAGTTGATAGGAGAAAAATCTTTAGAAACTTTTATCAAGAATAAGTTATCAACTTGAGAATGTAAGATTATTTAATTTTCTCATTAGATTTTTTAAGATGATAAAATAGACTTCCAAATACTGCTGCTAATTTATTACATGGACTTTAAAATTTGGATACCCTATCAATATAACATAGACACATTAGAAACATTTCAT
Organism: Epiperipatus broadwayi; assembly: GCA_028023455.1. NCBI lineage: Eukaryota > Metazoa > Onychophora > Udeonychophora > Euonychophora > Peripatidae > Epiperipatus > Epiperipatus broadwayi. The sequence continues at coordinate 607,723 of JAQFVV010012506.1, read as the reverse complement.
TTAATGATTATCTACATTCAAATATCAGCCTTTTAAGCTAATTGTGCATATGCTTTGTGAGTGTTAATAATAAATGAATACTTTCTCACCAATACAAGATATAGTATTTATGCAGGAATAAAAGGAATCCTCTTATTCCTATGACTCAAATGCTTATATATGAGCAAATCTGAAGTACTGGCAAGTAAAGCGTGAGGATGAAACCTTCACTTTAAATTACTATATACGATGTCTGAATGAATGACGTGGGCGAAATTGTCTAACACTTGCAAAGCGTATGCACAATTAGCTTAAAAGGCTGATATTTGAACGTATACAATTGTAAACATACGCTATATAAAATAAATGCTTATTTAATGATTATAGAAATTTAAAAAAATTTAAAAATACAATGGTAAGATCATAAGAGTATTCAATATGTTTCTCAGCATACTGAATGTGATAATTAAATCATATCTTCATTATATTGGACATGGAACAAATGTATAATATATTTTCTAAAACATATTTTATGGTAAACTTACAACTCAAAACATTGTAAAAAATTATAATGTTTAACTGTTTCATGAAAAGATTTGGAGTAGAGTAAAATGACATGGTCACAAAAAATGTTTTCAATTTAAGAAATTAAAAGACATACAAATTGTCAAATATATAAAATAATAGACATCTTTTCTACATGTGGATGTATTTGTTGTTTACATATTGGTTTCTATAATCGTCACAAAAGTAAGCTCTAAACATTATTATTGTTGTTGCTATTGGGGTTGTTGTTTTATCCTTTTATCTACTTTTGTGGAGTAGGGAATGTCATATATGCTTGTGAGCGATTGCTAAGACAAGAATTTGATGAAAGAAATTTGAAGATTTTTTTATTCATTAATAAGCTTATCAATAGAAGTTTTTGTTTGCCTCTCATCGATTCATATACTTGTGGAAAGCACAGCCTATCAATTTTCTTTCTAAGCATAATCTTCAATTTTCTCCTTAACTCCATCAACATATAATATTTTAGGACTTTTTTGTGCTGGATTTTTATCTCTTATTCTCTCCAGAAATAATGAGTACCATTATGAATACCTCATCAAGATATCAGCCATACTGTTTTTTTCTTTGAGCAATGACTTCCAAAATATCTCTATCTCTGTAATAAAATTTTATATCTTTTCATTTTCATCTTATTAATACATGGTGTCTCCATCATTCTACAGCAAGATCACATTTTAAATGCTCTTAATTTGGTTTTATTATATCCAGGAAATGTTCATATTTCTAATTCTTATAAAGGTATACTCCATATGTAACTTTTGATTAAATAGTTTTTATAAAGAAGGCAAATATTTTTAGCTGATTGATTTTTTGTTAAAAATTTCTTTTATTTGTAAAATTCTAATAATTTTGTTACATTTACTTTTTACATCTGATTTATTAAGGTTCTCAATTATTTAAAGATAATGGCATGGTCTAGCTTTTCTATTTTTAACTATATTGAGATTATCTGATTTTTCTAGCACACTTCATTAGATTATCAAGTTTTTCCAATATCAACTATAAATCGTATTTATTTTCTATTAGTAAATTCTATCATCTATAAATTATATAGTATTAAACAGTTTGCTATTTATTTTTAGTTCTCTTATATGATCATTAATTTTTTCATAACTTTTTCAATATTGAACAGCAAAAGTTATAAACCATAATCTTATCTTTTATCTTTTCTAGACTATTTTTTTAATTATCTTAATGGCAATTTGGTTTTTGTATAGCTTGTACATTATTCTTATATCTTTAAAATTTATTTTAGCTTCTCAAATGCTCTGAACATTATATTCCAGCCTGCATTATCAAATGTCTTTTCCATATCACTAAAAATCATTACTATTTATTTAGCTTCAAATTTTTTAATTTCATATATATAGGTTCATAATTGCTTTCTGGATACCACTATTCCTTCTAAATTCTAAATGACCATCTAATAAATTTTCTTCCATATTTTCAATTTTCTGGAAAATAAATTAAGCCAAAATTTTGAAATATATGAAAGCAAGCTACAATTTTTGTTCTCTTTACATTGTTCAGCTTCACTTTTCTCAAAATCTAAGGGCCCCCAGTCAAGTATATTTTATTTATTTATTAATTTGTGCTTTCTTTCCCAAGGATTTTAATATCTCAGTTAAAATTCCATATATTCCTATCATTTCCTCCAACTTCAATTCTTCAAATGCTTTTTTCAAATACTAACCTGAAATTCCATCTTAATCTGAGTTTCTATTTTATTTCTTCCATAATCATTTTATAATTTCATTCTCATCAAACCATATTTTATTCTTTTTATTCTTAATAATACTAAGTGCTTTGTTTCTAATTTTATATTGTCTACTCTTATATGTTTTTCCTATATTTTCTCTTTTTATATTTTTATTTATCTTTCTAAAAAAATCCTAGACCTACCTTTTTTTCATATTTTTAATTTCTCTATTAATAAAGTTTTTATACACCTACTTCTTTTTTGCTATCTTACATTTTCTTTGTTTTTCTATTATGTTTGAAATTCCTTCTGTTATCCACAGCTTATATGCTACTCTTTTTTTTTCTAAAGATTTTTCCACTGTTTAAATAAGTATTCTTCAATATTTCCTACTTTTCATTTAAATTATCATTAGATGAGAACAAATATATTATTTTTATAAAATTTAGATGAAATTTTTTAACTGATTTTATTTTGATCAGGTTTCATTTTTAGAGCTTAAGTATACTCTAAGATTTTTGCAGGTACACATAGTGACTTGTCTATGCAAGAAGGACATAATTATGATTGGTACTTGTGAGTTTTCAGGACCATCAAGTTGGCAGTCCATATTTTTGGTAAAATTTGATAAATATACAGCTATGATCTACATCTGATTATGAAAACTGTTTTGAATCAAAATGTAGTCTTACTGATAATGTTCAGTGTCTCATAGCATTTTTCATGTGTATCTTTTATATGTCAGTGATTGGTATAATAAAATTATAATGTGAGAAACAATGAATTTTTAAAAAATGACATTAACTGCATATTTTCAGTTTTTGTAAAGATAAATGAATAATATGGAAAATGAAATATGTGACAATTATCAATTGTGGTTTCACTGTACTTTCATGTATTTTTAATTATCAGCTAAAAATATGGTATCATCAATCTTAAATTTACATTTTTTTTTTCAAAATATACATGATATTATTATGCTATAAGTATAAAAATTGATCATCCATATACTCATTACCAACATTAAAAAAAAAAAAATGTTTATTTTATGAACTATTTTTTCTAAATTTGCATATAAGGTACCTTTATCATTCCCTAATTTCATTTACATTTTCACCATATTCTATGGTCATTTTTCAAAATTTATACTTCATTATTTTTTTATACACATACAGTGAGATAAAAATAACTTTCTTGTATCATCAAATTCTATACATAATAAAACTTCTAAACTCAATATACTATTAAATTATATAGATAAAGACATATATAAAAAGCAAATGTTCTAGGCTTAAATTAAATAATCATTTGTGGTCTAATAAAACATTTAATAAGTAATCTTTAATATTTACCTTAGTCAATATCATCGAAAAGAATTTTAGTCAAATAATGTTCTTATAAATGAAATTGTAATAATATGTTCAAAATGTAAATTGAATTCCATAATGATATATTACATATGAATGTATAACGTTTGGTTCAAAAATTAAGATTGGTAAAGAAAATGATGACTATGCATATGTGGATATTATATTTAATATTGTTCTGTCGTTAATAAGAAAAATGCGTATAAATTTAAAAATGACGATATTTTGTAAATCATATCTTTTGTTTTAATTGTTACACTGCACATTGCTTTAGAAATTAATTTGAATGATTGTAAAAGATTATGATAAATAAAAATACATTATTTTAAAATAAAGTTGTTGTGTTTTTTTAGTTTTTATTATGGAATCCTTGCTGTGCATGCAGCCATTTTATTCAAATTTTTTTTTTTAAAAAAAGAACCTATTTTAAGCAATATAAATTGGTGGTGTAGGAAATCGTTTTATTAAAATCACAGTCATGTTTATTCATTTTATATAGCTCTTAATGAAATTGTTGTATTAACAAACAAACAGAAAAAAATAAAATAAACAATGACATGAGATGCTTCAGACAATCTAATGATGTTAGAACAATAAGATGAATAGTTGAAAATAACAGTTCCATTCAATTGAATAAACTTTTTTTTTACTTTTTTTTAACTGGGAATCAAACTAAATAACTTTAGCACCGAGTCTTTCATGCTCATTTCTACGATAAGTCACACAGAACAAAATTAAATATAATTACAATATACATTTTCTTTTACATTAATTTAAGATTGTTACAATGGCGCATCTGTCAAAGGTTTCAGCCTTTCACGTTATTCATCTGCTTGCGCTTAATAAATTAATGTATTTAATGGATTCAGGTGTTATCACAAATACTTCAAATATCTTTATCATGTTTTGTAAGGCTTCACTTATCTATTTGTTTCTATCTTTAGCAATGACCATAACATTACTTCTTTTTTTTTTTATGAGAGAATAATTTAAACCATGAACCAAAAAAATAGAACTAGAAAACTATTTAACACAGTCATTAAAAAAAAAAAATGTAAAAATGGGGTGGGAGGAAGTGAGAAGATATTTGGTATCAGATATAGAATGGCTAAATTAATAATCACTACTATTTTAAAGTGGAAATTTCTTTATGCTTTTATATAAAATTATTTATGCTTTTAGAAGTTTGATTTTAATGTTTGATAAAATCAAACTTACATGTGCAGTACAGTCTATAAATTTTAAATACAGAAATTTATTTATTTTAATTTTAAACATATGTTTGATTTTTTTATTACATTTTCCTGTTTGATTGGTTGTACAGAATAATATGTTTACCACGGAATAGACCCCTTTTAAGTATGTTAATTTGGATATATAATAACATGAATAGATGCTACAATAAAAGATTTGAAACCAAATGTCTTCATTATAGCATCCTTATTTTTTTTAAAAAACTACTTATTTTACATTAAATATACAGACAAATATTTAATAAATAAATATAATGAAAAGTGTTATATTATAAAATATTATATGGCCAGCATAGTTGTTTTTTTTTACTTTTATTTTCTACTGAAATTTATTCATTCATTCCAGGATGCATTAAAAATGTCACATAAATTAATGCAGCTTAACAACTAGTAGAAATATTTGAAAATCATCCCAGAGTACATTTCATTAAATAATTATTAATAGACGTTAAAGATATTTAACGCCTAAGAAAAAAAAATTAATATAAATATAATTTATATGACACTCTTCCTTCCTAGCTTTCCGTAGACTAAACATTTTGTATAAATAACTAAACCTGTAACAATATTTTCAAAATACACTTCTTATTTTTAATTACAATCTTAAACCCATTTTTAAATTAAATATTAAATAATAATAATTATTGATTTTAATATCTATATAATTGGGTATGCATTTATAATATATTCATTGTACTAAATTTAGTTTTAATATATAACCTTTATTTTTATATTGGTACAAATAAACATTTACAATTTTTTTTCCATTTTATTGAAAATAAATATTACTTCTGTTGTATTTATTATCTTTAACATTTTATTTATCATTTGGATTTTTTAGTTTTGAAAAGGAACTTATTTGAAACTTAATAAACATTCAAAATACATAGATGTAACAAAGTTGAAACATAAATATGTAAAGAAAAAATATATTCAAATAATAATAAATGTAGGGGTTTAAATTCAGACTTTCAAGCACCTTTCAACTATCCACACTATCTCATACCACTGACACACATGACCACACACATGAAGAAAAGATAAATAATCACCAATATGCATGTGTGTGGTCATATGTATCAGTGGTATGAGATAGTGTGGATAGTTGAAAGGTCCTTGAAAGTCTGAATTCAAATCTACTATATTTACAATTAAAGTCTAGGTATATGAATAGTGCTTGTATTTCAAATATTAAAATAATAGTAATAAAAAATGCATTCTTGGACACATGTACATCACATTATGATAGAGTTTATGCAAAAAGCTATTTATCATTGTATTCTTCATCCAGTTTTGTTCCTTCACTATTTTGTCACATTACGGATCAAGTGGCTGTGTAAATGATTGTTGGTGAAATTCTCGATCTTTTAATATTATTTCAATTTTATTCCAAAAGATATTTAGATGGCATCTTGTATTCGATTGTATGTGAATGAGAATCTAGTGCACATAAAAAAACAATAATGAAACATATTGGCCCAAATATATGCAAAGTTACCTTTGAAAAATGTTTAAAGAAGATATTTAAGTGTTACAGTATTTTCGAAAAATTTGAGAATGACCAAATAAATATAATCTAATGTAGAGTATGAAAAGAGAATATGTGATTGAGTTTCTGATTCTCTATTGCAGAGCCTACATATGCATCTGTGTTAATGCAGTTCCTTTTATATTTGAAAAAATGTAGGTGAAAGTGATTTTAAGTTTAGTTCAATTTATGAAGAAAATTATAGTATTTAGGTTCTAGTGACCAGAATTTAAATTTATTGGTCAATTGTTTTTTATATTTATGTCAAAAAAAAATCATTTATCATTTCAAGAGGTTGGATAGATTATGTATAGACTTCCCACTACTTATATTTATTTCTAGTAGGGCAGAATACTAAGTTTGAAATGTTTAAAAATATAAAAAAGAGTGTGTTCCAGTAACCTGTTATAACTGGTGGTTTACCTGTAGGTATAATCTTAAAGATTACTTCAAAATATGAAAGAACTTTCTATATAATGTGATAAGATTGAGTGTTTTTTAATTTAAAAAATGTTTATTGGATATAAATTTTATCTATCTAGCACTGCAGCATAAAGAATTCTGAAGGTATGCCAACTAATACATAGATTCTCAAGTGATCTTATTATGTATAATTTATTTTGAAATTATATGCATTGGTAGATTCATGGTTTGAATTTGATCACAACCACAACAAAACAGAAACTCTTAAGATCCTTTTTGAAGCAGTCATTAATGTTTTTGAACATAGTGATGAGATTTAAATGTTTTTTAAAAAATAAGTTTTGTCCACTTTTATTATTAGATTTTCAAAAAGCTATTTAAAACCTTATAAGTCTATTTTTTATGTCATAATTTTTAGTTTGAGTATCAGATTTTTTTGCTGAATATCCAGATTTAAAAAAATTTCATTTGATGATATATTATGCACTGAAACTGTCATGAATTAATAGTAAATTGATCTAATTAATAGTTATTTATGCATTATCCGAAAGACAAATTGCTCTTCTGATATCAGGTGTAGAAATATGTAAAAGAATTGAAAGATACAGCAATGATGTAAACTTGATTATGTGCCAGTAATATTTCTTTTGATACATTAAATTATATATTCAGACCATTTAATACATTTACATTTTTTTTTCTCATGTGTCATAGCATCAGCCGGGAAGCGAGCTCTCTAACCCAGGACAGCTTGTAAAGCAGCTATCGCTGACCTCTCAACCACCAATGCTTGACGTACATTTACCTTTTTGTCAGTATAGAATATCAATAAATAAGTAAATATTTATTAACTTTTTTCATCTTTATTTCTTTTGTTTAAAATACACATTAGCTTATTAACTTT